>VWZF01006240.1:478-50155 GCA_013396755.1 Sclerurus mexicanus | reverse complement strand
GCTGGGATACCACGGATGGAAGAGAAACCACCTGGACAAGGACACGGATCAATCGGACTTTCCAAGACCCCCAATGTGGAGGCAGATATGAAGAGGGAAGAGCTTATTACTGTTAATCAATGTGTTATTGCCGGCTACTGGTTGTATGTGGTTTTTATTACTGTTCACATTAGTAATAAGTACGATTATCCCTCATTGGCTAGTTTCATGAGGGGACTGTTGTATTATTGGTTAGATCTGTGTAGACTCCTGATTGGTTTATTGTTGGTGCATTGCACCTTTTCCCTATTTGGTAAAGTTCTACAAGGTTCTCCCCATATTTGTACATGGTTCTTCCCCCTTCCCTTGGATGGCGAATGTCACTCCCTTCCCTCCTCCCCTTTTTCCCTTGTTTGTCATGTCCCTTCCCAGTTTCTAGAACCCTCTACCCCCGACCCTATTTAAGCCCCGTGCTCATTTTAATAAATGCCATTCCTTGTTCACCCCATCAAGGAGTGTGTCTCTTCCTTGCCCTCAAGGGACGTGGCACTCTGGCCAGGCATTTCTTATTAAAAATACTAAAATAAAATAAAATACCACTATTAGGAAAGCCCAGATAATGTACGGAAATTCTACTTTAGCACTTGTCAAAAAAATGCCTTTCAGAAGCAGAATATGCTAAAGAATAAGAAATGTACAGCAGGAGAAAGACTTTATGTAAACTTCCTTACTAAGTACATGCATCAGTTTTTCATTTATAACCCTAGAGCCTCTATGGCAAGAGCATTTCTAATTCATTCCCATTTGTGGAGCCCTTGTTTTTTCCACTTCCTCAAAATGCAATGTTATCTAATGTTATTTCATGCTGAGATGAAACACTGACTGTATCAGTAAGGATAACTGCTGAGAAGGAAGAACTAAAGAATTGTATACATCTAATAGTGCAACATCTTCACTGGGGATATGCTGAGCTAGCTATACATCATCTGTCCCTAATGAATTATGTCATGCAGTATTGGTTCCAGCAAATTGTTGTGTGTGGAAAGATGCTAAGGCTGTGCAAAAACTTTATCAATACAATAAAGTGAACTTAGAAAATTTATTTTTACAAAAAACCCCACAAAACAAACAAAAAAACCATCAAACTTTTTGCCAAGTTAGTTTTTGCTTGAGTTTGAAATATGTTCTTGATTTCAACTATTGGAGAATCAGTCTTCTGATTGGATGAGCAGTTATTCAATATTTTACATTTTCCTAGTCTAGACCAGAATAAAACTAAGTTACACTTAAGATGCAGATGAGCTTTTTGTGCATCACAGATGCACAAACACATTGACAAGGGCATTTAACCTAGACTTTTAACTTTGTGATCATGATACTCATGTGAGAATCTTTTCTGTTGAAATATTATAACATTTTGGAAGTGATAATATTTGAATTGTGAATGGTTGCCCTAGTTAAAAAATTAGGATGCCCTAATAGTTAAAAATTAGCCTATAAACCAATATCTCATGCCTGATTTTACATCTAGCTTGCACAGAGAAAGCTGTACTAAGAGAGTCTGTTTCTACATTGGAGTCTTGCAAAAGGTGAGACAAAGTGAGGGCAAATTTCCATAAACTTCTAATCATTCACACAAGTGTCATAAACATACTGTGAATAGAGCACTAGGAAAAGTTTCAACATTCTTGTCATTCTCTTAGGGAGCAGCCCTCTCTGGAAAGCAGCCCAGCGGAAAAGAATCTGAAGTTGTTGGTTGACAGCAGGCTGAACATGAGCCAGCAGTGGGCCCAGGTGGCCAAGAAGACCAATGTCATCCTAGTCTATATCAGAAACAGTGTGGCCAGAAGGACCACGGAAGTGATTGTCCCTCTGTACTTGGCACTGGTGAAGCAACAACTCGAGTGGTGTCCAATTCTGGGTTTCTCACTTCAAGAAAGAAACAGGTGCTGGAGTGAGTCCAGAAGAGGGCAAAGGAGCTGGTGAAGGATCTATAGAGTGAGTCTAGGATGGGGAGCAGCAGAAGGAGCTGTGGTTCTTTAGCCTGGAGAAAAGGAGGCTCAAGGTGAGACTTTATTACTCTCTGTAGCTACCTGAAAAGAGCTTGTGGTGGTCAGCCTCCATTCCCAGGCCACTAGAAACAGACCAAGAGGTAATGGCCTCAAACTGTGCCAGGGTAGGTTCAGGTTGGACAGTAGGAAAGATTTTTTCACTGAAAATCATTGTAACAGGCTGCCACAGAATCACAGTGCCTGGAAATGTTCAAGAAATGACCAGACATGGCACTTAGTGCAGAACTACACTTTCAAGATAAGGTCATTTGTATTTAGAAATGTTTACATTTTTAATTTTAGTTAATAAAGACTACTATGAATATTTCCTGATATAATTTCCAGTGATCTAGCAATGCAAATGGCATGCCTTTTTTAGAATTTTTTAATATTAATTTTGTAATGAGTAATATTATCTTTATTCACTACATAATAAGCAAACACCAACAAAGGTTAACTTAGAAGAGTATGCCTTGTCTTAATTATATATCAACCCTCTTAGAGATTCATTTCCCTTTTTTTTTACACTAAGAAAATATCTTTAGTATCAACAACACTGTACCACTTGTTACTCAAACCATTTATAAAGAGAAAAGATGAAAGAAATAATAAGACTTTTTAAACCCTGTAGATTATCCAAATTATCCAAACTTTTTTTTTTTTTTTAATCTGAAAAATGCTCCTTAAGCCTGGAGACCTTTTATTATTGCTCAACCAGAAAAGTCACAGGTGAATGGCACAAGAGACTTGCTCATCCTCCAGACAATGAACATATTTCTTTTTCTTCTACACTCATCACAGCAGAAAACAGATTACTAAATCATTTTTAAAAGGAATATTTTTCTTGATCTACTTGTTGATTATTATTCAGTGTAATTAAACCTGCATTCTGTCAGTACATCTTAGCAGAAATTCACAAAGGACTGCAAAGTCACAGGATATAGGGGATGGATATACTGAATTTAAAATGATGGCTGGAAGTTTTCAGCTTCTAGTTATAAAGATTTTTGAAATCAGTTTATCATCTATGTTTTCCAGATGGGTACATCAGGTAGCTCTATCCATTATAGGGTGAACAGAAGTATGACTTAACTTCTTGTTGCTACCTGAACAACTATAAAAATAATAAAAAAAAACCCTTTAGGAACATTATTTCAAAAGCTGTACTCAGAATTTGTATAGCCTCAGTGCTCCCATAATCAAACTCTTATGAAAAGAGAGATGTCTGGAATCACTGAAGATATACTTAAGCAATTCAATTGTTTGTGTGAAAACTGTTATGTTGTTTTGTTTAATAGAGCTTTTTAGACAAAAGATGAAATTAAACTAAACTACACTCTTCAGAATTAAATAAAAGGAATGTGTTTCATTAACAAAAAAGACCCCAACCAAATGAACAAAAAATGATAGGCTGAAATTCTTTCCAGACTGAACTTCTTGTTCTGTAAATACATACTTTTAATTCTTGATACTCACCAATAAATATTTATCAATGTGTGACAATGTCTATTCATGGAATAATGTGTGCTCTTTGGTAGAGGAAGGCAAAGTTAGCACACACACCATACCCCATGCACTGTACAGCAGACAACAGTTCAACTTTATTTCACAGGGCTTGAATAATCCTTTTTAAATGCTCAGATTTTGCCATAAAGTAGTGAAACTTTCCTCACATTTCTCTAAGTTTGCCAAGCAGGTAAATGTTCTTATTTTGAAGGGGAAGCACTAAAAGAAATGTGAAACAGTTCCTTTGAGGTAACAGAAGCTGTCTTCTATTACTTAATTTTCAAGAAAAGGAAGTATGGGAATCAGTCCACAAGGCACTACTCTGATCATGTTACCAATGCGCACTTTGATCATATTCCCAGGACTTCAGTGTTCCCACCAAAACACATCTAGTTTTGTAGCGTATCCACAGCCACAGCAAGTTGATTTCCTTGGCCTTCTCAGATTCTTGTGTTCAGCTTACAAAACCTCTTACATGCATCATCTTCATACCACATATTGAATGAAGATACTCATAATCTTTTTCACTGCATTGAACCTATAATGTAATCCTGTATCATACCATTCATCATCATCATGGCTAAAGTACTTCTGAAACACAAATCAGCTAGTTGAGAGATTTTGTAGCTGACTGTATGCTATTGTGCAGACATTCCCAGAAGCTGAGTTCTAGTTCATGTCATGAAGCACTGGAAAAAAAATTTACAATGTCCTCATATTATGCATTCATGTAGAGTTGTCACAGTCATGTATTAATAGTTGACAGTAATTATAATAGAGTAAGCAGTTAAATATATCACTGTTATGTATTGATAGACACCTGAGTTCAATTTATCACTGTCTAAATGCACTGATCTTATTTTTATAAATTTAGATATAATTAAGTAAATATTGCTATAAACCCAAGAGGTTTTTTCATTACAGTTAAATAATCTGTAATTTTATAAGAAAGGATTTGTAGTAGTTTTAGTTACTTTATGATAAAGACAGAGATACATTAGAAGCACATATGTCTCAATAATACTGTGAAATGCTGATAGGAAACAGATTCCTTGTTTGTTTAGAATCAGATATGCTTTCATATCTGTGTGAGGCATTTTTGTTCTTTTCATTTTATTGTATTTTGCATAGAGTTTTAATAACAACACTTTGGGATAATATGCAGTACAGCATTTAAATATATTTACCAGTGTCCTGTGTTGTCAAAAGGAGATGAAACCTTCCCCTCACATAAATATCTATTAATAGGTCACTGCTCATGCAAAATAGCATTTATGTATATGACCCTTTTTATCCAGGGTGATTAAGTTTTATTCACCAATAAGAAATAGCACATACTTTGCTGTGGATTATAAATGTGCAAATATTATTAATCTTTCAGTGAATGTGCTAGGCAATGATATATTCCAAATCTTTAAAAAACTATTTGTTCCATAGTCAGAATATTTTCTTCTTTAGTTTTGTTCATGTAATTCTCAGCTCAGGGTTCATTGAATATATAAGAGACTTTAGGGCTAAAATTATATTCTATTATATTCTATCTGTCTTAGAAATCTACTTTCCATGAGAGATTGCCTGCTCACAAAACTGATTTCTATCATCCATCTATCACTGGTTTCAATCTTCCAATAGAATAGACTAATTCATCACTATTATTGTGATGACATTCATCTCTATCTTTACCCTACTGATTCTGCTGGAGCCAATATGTTTCCTGAGGAATATTCAGATCCATAAAATGTCTCAAACCCAATATTTCCTGGATGGAGCTTCTGTCGATTGATTCTAGTAGTTCCAGCATCATTTCTCCTTGTTAGATATATATCAAACTTTTAGGAGTTGTTAATCTAAAACTAAAAAAGCTAAAAATACTGATCAGGGCTGTGATGAGAACTCATCCAAAATTCAAGGAAATCAAATAACCAGTGTATTCTGGGAAACAATTTTTTCTTAATTTTATCTGCATGATTTCATAACTCTGAGTGAGGTCTAAGTTTGTTTGGGTCTAAGTAAAAAAATATAAATTTCAAATAAATCTAACTATGGTCATGTTCTCAAAAACAATTTGTTTGAATTTTGAAAGTAGTGTCATAGAGCTGCAGTAGAATCTTGCTAGTAAATCTAGCTTCCTGTCTTTCTCCAAATGTGCACAGAAAATTAGTGTGAAATTTCACTGAAAATCAGGAGTTTTGGCAACTTGAATTTTCAGCAGAGTTCCTGTTTCAGTTTCTCCCAATATATTTGCAAGATATATTGCTGTTATTGATGCTGTCATATTAATGTTGTAAATATGAAGCTGTGACAGCACACATCTTCTTTGTACACATCTCTCTATGGCCTATCTATGCTGAATCTTTTAATGCCTATGCCAGGTAGACTAAAATCTGACAGGAAGTTGTAGCTTAATTTCAGTAGCACTAGGCAACATTTCTTTTGTGCTCATATTTTTCTATTGCAGATTAACTTTTATTTGTTTTGTCTATCACCATAGAAACCCAAAATGAAAACTTCCAAAAAAGGTTTTGCAGAGAGCGGCATGAGAATTCATTTTATGTTTTGACAAAATATTGCATACCCAAGACAGTATGCACAAAATCAAGACATTTCTACTTCATATCTCTTACTCTCTTTTTCCAGAGGTATGAAACAACATTACTGTAAATATTACATAGCATAAGTTTTTCACACTACGGTCTTAAGTCTTTCTTACATTAAAGTCTTTATCACCTGACACACCAGTTTTCAGCTTCATAGTACTAACCCCTCATAGAACATTCACCTAAATGATACCTCATTTGGAAATAAGATAGACAATACAAATGCATCTCTAGACTTTCAAATCTCTAATAATTAATAGGAGTTTTTTCCTGAAGGAGCTCAGTGAGACTAAGTTTGTTGAATTACTCTAGAACTGAGTTTAATGTTCAAATAGAAAATAATCTACGAGACATATGGTGCACAGTTAATCTGTGTACACACTGTAAATCCAACACAGTAAGTTCACAAGTGATGTACCTGTAATATCGGCCTAATGTTATTCTCCATAGGAAAACAAGTGAACAAAGAAATCTCACTTTATTTTCATTTGGAAAAATTAAACAAAAAGAATACAGTAACAACCGAACATAACATTTTTACTATTAGATATTTAACAATTGTTTTCTTATTAAGTAAAATTTGTGTACAGTCAAATTTATTTGAGTATAATTCCTATTTATGGCAAATTCATAGGAAGCATCTAGAGAATTTATATAGTGAATAAGCAATAAGCACAACTTACCTTTTCTATCAACTTTACTGTTCAGACTTTGAAACAAGAAAAAATGAAGAAGAGATTTATGCCACTGAATTTGACTATGAATTTCTTATGTGAACTGGCAGCATTTGTATAAGTTGTTAGACACAAGAACAGTTATTATGGGGTCAGAACCACCTTGTGAAGGGTGCATGTGTATGTGTGTGGAAGGTGAAGGGATGGGTCAAACCGCACAGAGGTGGGGTGTCATGTCCGTCATGGCAGGCTGTGGAGCCCACATGGTGAAGCCCTGGAGTGGCTGTCAGTCACAAACAGAGTGGGAAAACTATAACACCCCACAGCTCCTGGAGCCCCTGATCCAGCTTGGCTTGGCAGGTACAGTGAGAACATGGCTCCTCACCCTGGTCTGGGACCCCAGAGTGGCCTGTGGGTCAGAGGACACACTGGGGTGGGTTTGGCTGTATAGACCAGAGCAGATTAGGACGCAGCACCACATCTCCATTTTGGCCCTGGCCTGTTGTCCTCAAAGCTGTCAACATGTGGCCTTCAAAGTGGCAATTATGTGGGGTTTTTTCTCCCCTCTTCTTCTCTCTTAATTCTTTCTTCTCTTAATCTCTCTTACCTTATTCTTTTCTTCCTCTTGTAGGTAACCTAAACACCTATTATATATAGGTGGTACTTAGAGGTACCTCACTTAAGTTGTGTGTTTTTTTTTTGCTGGGTCTAACAAAAATTCCTTACTATAGCAACATTTGCTAGTCCTAGTAATCTGTTGTAATGCTTTCGTGAAGTTGCATGTTATCGCTGTAAAATCTTTTTTGCCAAAACGCCCATATTCCCACCAAATTAAAAGAAATTTCTTAGAGAAAAATGGGTAGTTGTTCTCCAGATATTAACTCAAAGTACGAAAGAACCAGTAGGTTTACAAGAGTTCATGTGGGTGAAATCTCTTGAAGCCTGAAACTAAAATGTATACCTGATAAAGTTGGACCATGTTGTAACCCAAGTGTACTGGAAGCAACGAGCCTTCTGAAATACATTGACTGTGGAGTTAAAAGAGTATAGTCTGGTCCATAGATAGTGTAAGGAAAGAAGTGGGCACTAATAAGACTGCAGTTATCTGATTGTAGTATAATCATACAGACAAATTTTTTTCAGCTTGAAGCAGAAAAACGTATTTTAGGTGGGTGACTCTAGAATATTTTCTTCCATTTAATAAGTAGTTTGAGTTACATTTACCTTTTACATGCATAAAATTGGTATCCTCTTTAAAGTGTTTACTTTGTGAACAGATTCTTTCAGAAAGATCCTTTGACATTATCTACTATTTTACATATTAGTGCTCTTATGAAAAGACTAAGAAGAAAACTGAATTTTTTTATCCTAGTTTAGCTGCCAGGCAGGCAATTATGACTAATGCTCCCAGCTTAACCTAACCATTGTCTTTGATAATGGAAAGTAGAGTCTTTAAAAGAGAAACAAAGGTAGAAATAAGGAAAACAGATTAGAATGTTTGCATATTTGCTGCTCAAGATCTTACTCTAAATTTGCTATTCATAAAGCAGAAATTAACCATGTAAAAAGCAATTAACTGTGCACATGGCTCAGGCAACATGGCACATTATCTATACTGTGAATCTGCTATAGAGTGGGAGTTTTCTACAAATCTCCAGCTTTATTGTATTGATAATGAAAGTATTATAGTAAAGGTAGAAAGATTGAAGACTGATATTATATCCTGAACATTGCATACCTTCTACGCACTACCAAGATACACATAAAAAAATGTGAATTCAACATGCTTTTTTGCTCTTGTATCACATAATCTTGTCTTTACTCATCACAACATACATTTATTTTTATCTCAATAACCTATGGCAGAATAATTATGTGACACTTATGCCAGCAAACTCATTCCTGTAGCCTGTCTCCTGATAGAAGAGAAAGTGAAAACAAAAGAAATGATAGAAGATTGCTTTTAGGTTAGCTTCTGCAGGAGGAAATATTTTAATAATAGTGACATGCTGACATATTTGAGAAAAATTATTGATTTAGAAATCCAGGCAAAGAGGACATAGTAGGATGAAACTCTTGAAGAGTTACATATACATACAAAGAATAACAACACTACTTAAAAACGTTTTTATTTTAACAGAATTTATTTAATATGCAACATTCTTGATGTCTGAAACGTGTCTGACAAAGGACGTGATTTGTGCTGCTGCTGGTCAATTTTGATATCTCCATTAAATGCCGTTTTATTTTAAATAATTCAATAGATTTAATTTATTGGAAGTTGGAGTTTTTAAAAGGTTGTTTTTAGGGTTACTTCAGGCAGTTACCTATACTTACTATAGTTACCTGCATCAGTAATTGTACTATTCATAGATCATTCATCAGAAATGTTGCTGAGTGAATAATATTTACACTGAAAATACAAATAAAAGATTTGCTTTTTATTTGGTAAATTAATATTAAGATCTATGTTCTAGTGAGTCCATCATTTCCTCATCTACAATAATGATGAATTAAAATTTAAAATTTAATACCTAGCTCACTTGAAAGCTTATTTTTCCTTCCTATCTTTTACATACTTACCATGAAATAAATTATAAACCTACCTGTGCACAGTGTGGGCTTATAACTTCAAATCTCTTTCTTTGATTAACCTCCAAGGCCTATGGTTGAAGTTCACAATGTGTAAAGCTATCCTCATGCAAGCAGTTGCAGGACTAGAATTTAAATGTGTAAAATTGCTTGAAGACTCTTAGTCTTTTAATAGCAGACTATAACAAAATAGCTTTGAAAACTTTCTCTACTATGCTATTTAATATAATACTTAGAACGTTAATTTATTTCTTTAATTCTTCTGTGTCATGCAATAACACCAGTAAATTAAAAAGGCAGACTGATATTTTCATATATACAAAAAGGCTAATAAAAAATAATTGCCAAGAATTCTATTTCATTCTGTATTCTAAAGGACCTTGTAAAAAAACCCTTTATAATATTATTTCTTTGAATTAATCCCATGTAGTTATTTTCAAATACATTGGTTTTATTCACCTTGCATGGTAAGTTAATCAGTTTCTTTAATTAGATATAATTCTGTAAGCTTTAACATCATATGGCTAGATTTTTCCTTACAATTTTAGTGTTGTGTAGTACATAAGAATCTTATTTTTTATTAGATTGTAACTTAAAAAATTCATTCTCTTAACTAAGGACAACATTCTCGCAAACTTTAAAATAAAGGAATAGTAATGTAGCCATAGTTACAGATGTAGATGATGAATTATATTGAAATTTTAATCTTTCACTCTTCTGATCATTTATTTAGAGGGAAAAAAAGAGAATCAACAAAAATATATTTCAACTAATTACACAAATAACACCAATGACTAGATAACAGAAATATACTTCCTTTTAATTTAGACTGAAGTGATTCTTAGAAATACCTTTTTTTTCTTTTTTTTTTTCCCTCCAAATAAGTGGGAAAAGTGAACTCTGGAGAGATTATAAACCAAAAAAATTAGCCTCCAGTCTTCAAAATAAACTGATCAGCCTCAGACCATCATAGATTCATAGAATATCCTGAGTTGGAAGGGACCAACATGCTTATCTCTTATCTTAGTGCAATTTTAATCTTAATTATCAGTGCAAATTATAAGAATTGGTAGATAGACTGAATAATATAGAGTAAATGCTAGGGAAAGATATTTCTGTGAAGATATTATTTCTTTCTTGCTCCAGAGACTTTCAGTAATACATAAGATTATCTCTTATTTTTCTCCCTGACAAGCTTTTACAAATTAATTTTCTGACATAAAAAGTGTGTCTTAAATATTAGAAGGTGAAATTAGAGAAATTGTTATATAGCTGCTATATTACAGATCAAGGAAAAGTGTAGTTTAAATTTATTTTGTATATAAACTACAGATTTCTCTTTAAATTTCAGAAAATAAAACAGAGATAATGGTGTGGATTTAAATTATATTTTAACTATTGATTAATATGATTTAAAACATTAGAGTTTTTAAGTGGATTAGGAATCTGACAGAACAGAAGGAGAATTGATCCCTCCAGTCTCAATTAATCAAGCAAAACTTTCAAATTATTCAAAGCCTGAAGAAAAAATGCATCTCTGGTCCCATTATGAAATTCCTTCTCCTCCCATCATATAAGTTCTTTCATTTTGACACAGTTGCTTTGTTCTTTCCTAAAATTCTCACCTTCTGAATTTTAACACACTGAAAGAGTACAGAATGAAAGGCAAAATAGTAGAGATTAATTATTGCTCTTTTAAATGTACCAGGAGAAACAAGAATCCTGTAACATCCATTTATAGTCAGAGAGAGTTTTTGGGGCCATATTTATCTTCTGAAGTAGTAGATGAAAATATATATTTGATTCAATTTTTTCTGATCAGACATTTCAGTTTCAGAATCAGTTCTAGCTCACAAAAAAATAAACATTATTTGAAGTTCGGTCAAATGTTGACTCTTTCTAACATCATTCTGAAGCCCCTGTATCTCCTCATCAACTTGGTATGGAAACCTAGCACAATTCTTTAAGAATGAGATATGTCGAAGTGAAGATTCACAGCCTTCTTTCCTAAGCCATCTTTGGGGTTTATCTTCAAGTTTTCACTGAAAGATAGAGCTGATCTGAACAAGCAGTCATGTCACCACAGTTCTGCTCTCTGTGTAATAAATAAATAGATATTCAAACAAGGTCCTTTTGCCTCACTCCCGTTGAGTTACCATCTTTGAAATATTTTGATTGAACTTAAGAGAACAATAATAATCTTGACTGTCCTTAAGTGAATGAAAGGATCACAGTACTCAAAGGACTTTGTAGAAACACCCAGATACTCTTGAGTTTGCTGTATTGCAGACACTTGCAAGTATTGGTCTTTCTCTTTGTTCTTTTATAAAAAGTAGTTCTGTGATCTGAGGACAAAGGTTCTCTGCTTTCAGATGTAACTGGTAAAACTGGATTTTAACTATTTGCATCATATAAGGTTCATATTGCAGGTGGGGAAAGAAAAAGACATTGGGAAATATAGATACATTGCATTATTACATACACCAGATCTTTTAGAGAAGTTATTGAAAAACGTTAAACACATGACTGGGCAGAGAAGTTCCTCTTTTTTCTTTACTAAATCACTTTGAGTTTGTTTCCATTCAGTATATTTTCACAAATCCTTTCTTTAGTAATTCCAGTCTGGCTTGATTAAAGTGCAGAAAATTCAAACAAATGTTCCCAAACCAAAAAGGGCACCTCCAATTAAGATGCTCCTAGGATTACACACAAGTACTAGAGAAAATTAATTTACTTTTTTTTTTGGACTGAGATGTCACCAGAGGTTTTGGGTTACTTTGGTGAAGGTTATTTGGAATAAATTCAAGAAACAATTATGTTCCTTTATGGTACCCAGAAGCTGAAATTCTAATCTTCATTCCCTACATAAACTCATGTACAAGAAAAAGAAGCTATAAGTCAAAAATGGAACTGTACAAACAGACAAGTGTCAGGAGCAGGAACCTGAGGGGGCAGAAAGGAGAGAAGACAGAGTAGAGGGCATGAGCATAAGCAAGAACAGCATCATAGTATAAGCATCTACAAATGGAGGGGAGAAATGAAAAGTATTAACAAGCATTATGAACCTCCCACACATATATGCAAATTACAGTTTTTCTTGGGATTGTATTGATAATGTAAAGCTGTTTGACAAAGGGATGCACCATTTTAGAAGACTGAGAGCACAGAACAAAATTGCCAATTGCAGTGAGAGTTGTCCACTTCACCAGGAGAAGGTAAGCTGAGAGCTAAGTTTGGTAGCAGGGGGACAAGGGAGCAATGACTGCACCAACAAGGAGTAGAGATGCAGAGAAGCAAGTCTGGGTTAGGACCAGGTCCAGAAACAGGGATCAGATCAGACACAGTCCAGTGATCACCCAGAAAGGCTGCAGTGAACAGGTAGGTCTGAAAGCAAGACAGAAGGCCAAACCAGAGAGTCTCAGTCAGGGTCAGGGAGACAACACAGGTACAGTTGTAGCTCCACTGTAGAACAGGTGGGGGCCAGAGTACAATTCCAAATTAAATGTAATTCCCAAGGGAAGGAAAAGTTGGCCCTGGCTTCCAGCTTCCTTCCCAGCAGCTCTTGTCAGTGAAGGAGCTGACCTTGGCTGCAGCCACCTGAAGTCCATATCTTACCACCTGGAATGAAGATGTCCTCAAGGTCCTTGAATCTTTCTAGATTTCCCAGAAAATAGATAGTTTAAATAGTAGTTTAGTGTTACTACATAGTTACTACATAGTGTAGTAACAGTTTAAATAATCAAGGAGTTGGCTGTGGCTTTGCTATAAATTATTTCAATACATGGAAAAAACCCCAAACAAACTCAAACCTAAAAACTACAGAAACTGAGTCATCAGAAGACAGATTACATACCTCTTGTTGAATGATACTTTGGTTTTCAGACACTGGTGTATGCATTTCTGTTACACATTTGCTATATCATAACTTCAGATGTAAGCTCTAAATGGAGAATGAGTCAATCTTCCATCAGCAAGGGTCATGCAGTTAGCATTCACTCTCTGTCTTTATGTGTGTAAGTGAATGGGATGAAAGAGAGAAGACAGCAATGCGGAATCTAAATTGTGATTTTACATAAGTACAGAGGTTATAGGAGTGTTTTATTTCCCATTTCCATTCAGCAAAAGTCTGGTACAACACAAGGCACCTATCCCAGCATAGGTCCTCTTCTGGGAGTCAGTCAATTTTAGTTGAAACAGGAAGATGGGAGCAACCTATAATTTTTTCTGTATCTCTTTTCACCAACATTCATATCATAGCATACGCAATGTCACTTAATCAAGACATCCTGTTGGTCACAAACTCAAATCAATTTACAAGGACTTAATAATTTAAATAACATTTTGCTAAACAGTAAGTAATGTCTTAACATTATAACCATGGGTGTCTACCTTACTCTACTGTGCTAAAGCATTTGTGACCTTAAAGAATTGTGTTAATGCACTAATTGTAATTGACAAAGCAATTTCCTATCTGGCATTGTGTAAAACACACAGAGAGCACCAGGCTTGAACTTTTAACTGCCATGGTATTTCTTCTAATTATAAGGGGCAACATAATTAACTAGAATATTGCCCAACAAAACTGTCTTGTATTATTATTATTGTTCCACAATAGTAAGAGTTTTTCTTCATTCCATTTAATAAGTAAAATGTATTCTTCAAGTTTCTCACATAATACAAGCTTTTCCTATTCACTGTGCCACATTTAAGCCTTTTTAACAATATTCCAAAATTATGTATATTCCAATATCAAAATTACTCCATTTCTGTATTTCTGAAAACTGAAGAGTTTCAGAACAAAGAATCAACTAACATAAGCATCCAAAGTCAACATCAGCTTTAATAGAAGTACTGTCTAGTTTAGCATTTATGTTAATTACTTTATAATGGTTTCCATTGATCATAACAAGGCATTGGAATGAATAAATTAAGGTATTTTAAATTTAATTTTAAGGACAGGTGTAAATAAATTGAAACTTTAATTAACTTCAGTAATTAAAGATCCTTATTTCTTTGCCCGAATAACTTGTCTGTGTGATGTAAAGAAGAGGAGTTTTACCCCTTAGGACAGTGATTACTGTGAATTTGGTTCTTCCCAAGGCATTAAAGTAGCTTTTAGATCTAGCAGTCTCCATAGTTACAATGTACCTGAAAAGTCCTTGTCTCTTTCCCAATCTACTTTCTCTTCTAGAGTTTCATTATCCTTTGTTATCAGGATGATGCTTACTGTAAGTTCTGCCATCATATCTGCCAATATATGGAACAATTTTAGCAGTTGTCCATGATAATTCATAACAATGACAAAATATATCTATATGAACCATATTCTTAAGTTCTTACTCCATTTTCACTCAGCCTTTACTCAGCCAAACTTCTACAGGTTTGTAGTCACGTTTGGATTTGTCCAAACGTGCAAACAGCGTAAGTTGATTTAATTCTTTTATTCAAATATTTACCTATCTTGATTAAAAATTGATTTGTGGTACATAGTATGGCTCAGACTTTAGAGATCTCCTTCTCATTGTGGACAATATTTGAACTTCTACGTCAGAGGAGTTTTGAAGAATGAAGGATTTTAGTATAAATTCATTCTGATTGATGATTTGACAATATCAGCATTGTTGAAATTGTAGAAATTTGATATATAAGCTTGTTTTCTGTTAAGATAAACATTGGTGATTTTAAAATGAAGGTCACTTATTATGATTTTTAGAAGTAAAACTCATCCAGCAGTGTACCTGATCCACCATGTATGGTGAAAGGAATTTATTGCCGCTTTTCAGTATTGAAAAAGAAAAGGTTCATGCTGTCATTGTTTGACCTTTAAAAAGAAAAATGTAGCTGGCTTACAGGTAAAAGCATTTCTTTCTCCCTCACTTTCTCCATTAGTGTTCATTGCATAGTTTCACAACACTTTTTAGAGTCTGCCAGCATAAATCAAATGTTTAGTTGTCACAAGAGTGCAATGATCTGATTGTATAAATCCTTGATTACAATAATGCCTCATAATTTTTTCTTTTGTTAATCCCAAAATAATTTACCTATTAAACTTTTATAAAGTTGTCAGTATATTCCTGTTCTTTCACTTGAGAAGGAAGCACACATTCTTAGAAAGTAAAAATTGATTATCAGGTTGTCTGAGAATAATTAATCTATCATTTCTAATAGTGCATGATCACTTATTTAAATGTGACACCAGCTTTTATTATTTCATCTTCCACTTGGAAGCAGTATCTTTTACATTTCACTTATGCTTTTCTGACTTGTCTGTGATGGTGTATTTTTATATTGAATTTCAACAAAATACTGCAATGCACTTTGTGCATAGCAGTCTTTTTTTTATAGTATTAGAGGAATATAAATCAACTTGTCCTGAAGGCAAGAGATATGTTTCACAGAAACACAGTGCTAATCAGTGAAATTCACTCTTTAGGTAGAAAAATATATTGCAGGATAGGTAGAAATGTCATGACAGTATATCTGCCACCTATTCAATGAGAAATTGAACAAAGATTATAATTAAATGAATTAGAAACACTTTGTGTGTTTTCTTTTATGAATACAAAAGCAGTTTTTTTCTTATGGCCAAGTATGTAAAGTGTTTTTTTCCATATATTTCCTGGCATGTATCATGCCCAAAACTAATAGTACTGGAACCATCAGTGGAAAATTAATGAATGGATTGCTCTTCTGAAGACATTTAAAAAAACCCCAAACAACCCACAACTAAATAGAAAACAATATCAGAACTGAATTTTCCAGAAAGTACTTCTGTCTTGAACACAAAAATTATTATTTGCAAAATAATACACAAATCATTAATGTATTTTCTGAGTGATGTACGAATAGGTCACAGCTCAGTAAAAGTCATAACAATATAAATAAGTTTTGCAAACAAAATAATAATTCCCAATTTATAACATAGAAAAGCAAATGTGTGAGCAAAATTTTTCTCTAACTACTAATTATATACTTTAGTAAGCTTGCTGGGTTGTGAGTTGTCTGTAGAGCTGAGGCAGATGAGACAAAGTCTGTTCTTGCTATTTAATTTTTTTTTTTTTGATTCCTTGCATCATAAACACTTTTAAAAGCTCTAATTCCCCATAGGTTGCAAGACTCTTCTTTATTATAACCAAGTGTGAGGTCAGCCAGGGGATCTTTTCTACTTACTTTTTTCTGGTTTTTGATGCAAGTTTTGAACTAGATTTATTAGCAAAGGTGATAATATCTACAGTTCTACTCAACTAATCTATAATTTCCAGATAAATCCTGCTTAAAATTATCTGATTATAATATAAAGCTTTTCATGTAGAATGTCTTTTAAAATGTTTCAAGAAATAAACTGTTCAGTATTCCTTATTTATTTATGGTGGTTTTTTTCTGACAGTTCAAATTTCACAATATCAACTCCTGAAAAACTAAAAAAGATGGTACTTTTTACATGTGGAATTATTTTTCTCCGTGTGTAAGAAAAAATTTACAGACTTTCAAAGTTATTACTATCCAGAATATTTTAAAATAGACTACAATAAGTTTTAACATGACTAAATTGAAAAACGTTTCTAAGTGCAAAAATTTTTTTGTGACTGTTATTCTCTGATCTGTTTCATTAAATGTTTTGCATTTATTTTTCTAGCTGCAAGCTAAACCTACAAAAGTAATTTAATTTTTCCTGCTTCTGAATAATTATCAATAGTAATGACTAGTTTGTTTGTTTGGTTGGTTTTTGGTACTCACAACCACATGTATCCTGCTCGCTATCATCATTTAGTAATCATTAATAAGGAAACCACTTAAGAATGGACTTTGAAATTTCCAAGACTTTTTGTTCAGGCAATAATGTTAAGATCTAGTAAGTAATTTGAGCAGTATAAGTAATCTGAGGAAGAACTGCAGTGGAAAAAGAAGATTATTGAATACATTGATTCAATTTTCTGGCAGTTAGTAATTTGTTTTCACTGAAAATTAAGTTCAAATATATCTACAAATATATAAATTTCTCAGGTAAATTGCTAACTGACTTCATGTCTTCAGTAAAGATGCTACCAAAAGAAAAAATATGAGTGTTCAAGATAATTGGAGGACTTTTTTTAAATCAAAAGGAAATATCAAGGTGCAGAAGGTTCAAAAATACTTGACAGCAGAAAGAATATGTACCTATAGCTATTTTCATGAAAAAAAAGTTTCATCACATTGGGATAAATGAAGTCTGGAAGATAGTAAATAAGGAGGAAGAGGATATCATAATAGTGCTTGAATAAAACAAATTTTTTTTTTTTTGGTGTGTGTTACATGAATTACTGTATTTCCCCTGAACTTTTACTTAAATGGATATAATGGTGTTTGTTACACTGAAAGGTGGTCCAAAAATTTCTAACTAGGAAACTTTGTTTAAAGAATAGCTGTTCTGTTCTGTATAGTTAAATTTTATGTGTGTACACACAGACATGAACATATTTGCATGTTAAGTTAACTTCACCTGGGAGAATTAATTGGCATCTAATGGGGATGACCATTGTACTACAGAAAAATAAAAAGATTGTATTTAAAAAAAATCCTTATTAGAAGAGCATCCACATTGCACATTCATTATTTTACTACAGTTCAGATTGGTTTGGATATCTATACCTGACTAGACTTGCTTAGACTTGCAAACACTATACAAGTGGTCTTACTGACTTGTGGCAGTAGGTCAAGTATCCAAAGGTTGAAAGCATATGAGATGAACTTGACTCAATATTGTTTTACATATATATATATATATATATATACACACACTTTAAGAGTCAATATGTCAAACAGAAGTCTCAAGGCATCCCAACATACAAATTGACATTGACACTAAATGCTGTTCCTTGTACATATGGAGTTTTACAGGTCATTTATTTTGTAAGTGTGTTTAATCAACTTATTTTTTTGTCTCATGAACTCTGGTTGGCAAAAATAATCATAGAGTCATAGAAGGTTAGAAGGGACCTTAGAGATTATATAGTTCCAACCCCCCACCATGGGCAGGAATGTCATCCAACCTGGCCTTGAACACTTCCAGGAATGGCACATCCACAACCTCTCTCGGAAACCTGTTCCAGTGCTTCACCATCCCCTAAGTAAGTAATTTCTTCTTAAACCATTGTCCCTTGTCCTGTCGCTAGTTGCTTGTATAAAAACTCTGTCTCCATTTTATAAGCATCCTTTAGGTACTCAAAGGCTGCTGTGAGGTCTTTGCAGGAGCCTTCTCTTCTCCATGCTGAGTGGCACCAGCTCTCTCAGCTTGTCTTCATATAAGATGTGCTGCTATGATCATCTTCATGGCCCTTGTCTAAGACCCACTCCAAAAGGTTTATGTCTTTCTTGTACTGAGGATCCCAGAACTGTACACAGTACACCAGGCTGGGTCTCACGAGGGCGGAATAGAGGGGTAGAATCACCTCCCTTGGCCCGTTGGGNTCCCTTGGCCTGTTGGGCACTTCTTTTTTGATGCAGGATACAACTGGCTTTCTGGGTTGCGAGTGCACATTGTTGTCTCATGTCCAGCTTTTCAACCAACTCAGGTGCAGCACCTTGCATTTGGACTTGTTGAACTTCATGAGGTTCTCATGGACTCACTTCTCGAGTTTGCCCAGGTCCCTCTGGATGACATCTTTTCCCTCTGTTATGTCAACTGCACTGCTCAGTGTTACCTTGTGTTACCTACAAACTTGCTGAGGATTTACTCCACTTCACTGTCTGTGACACTGACAAAAATATTGAACAGCATCTGTCCCAGGCAGAGCCTTGAGGGACATCACTTTTCACTGGCCTCCACCTGGATATAGACCATTGACTGCAGCTTTCTGGCTGCATCCATCCAGCTTAATAATAAGCCTATCCTTTGTAATCATTCAGGTTCCTGTAAAAAAAAAAAAAAAAAAAAAAAAAATGTNCACAGTACACCAGGCTGGGTCTCACGAGGGCGGAATAGAGGGGTAGAATCACCTCCCTTGGCCTGTTGGGCACTTCTTTTTTGATGCAGGATACAACTGGCTTTCTGGGTTGCGAGTGCACATNAAAAACAGTGGGCTTTACAGGGCAATTCTGTTAGTTAATTGTGGACAGCCAAGTGAATGAATGTTACTTCCATCAATGACCAAAAATACTCTATGAACTCCAGTGGGAGGTGTTCTGAGTAACTCATGTTTATATAAATAAATCTGTGAGTTTGGTATAAAGATTAAGGTTCTGATGTGGAACAGAGTAATTGCACTAAAATCAGTGGGAATCAGACATCTGTTTTTCAACATCAGAGACTGGCCTCTGCAATCCAACATCTAGCATATTTTTTGTTACTCTACTACACTGTCTCAGGCCTGGGTAAGCACCACATATGTCACATTGTATTCTTACTGTGGAAATTAACTACTTGAATATGCATTTTTGATAGGGGAATTAGTCTGACTGTTTACAAAAATCAAGAATTACATATTCTTTCTGTCAAATATTTTCCAGGATTTGTCAGCCATGTTTCAAATCCATTTGATTCTCCCATTCCAACTCTGGAACTTAGTTTAATTTTCTTTTTCTGTCTGCACTTTCCCTGCAACTCTGTGTCTTGTTTTATTGTTTCTCCTGGCTCTGTTGAATTTATTTTGAGAAAATAATATATCAAACTTACAGTGTATGCCTATGCGCTAGGTAAGACACAATTTGTGTACTGCCTAGGGAGTGTCAGCTAGCAAAAAAGAAATAAAAAACCTCAAATGATAAGTGCTATAAGTGTGAAGGTATTGCAACTTTTCAAAGTTTGTAGTAGCTATTTTTGATGCTGATGGCAGCTGTCATTTGGGTTTGGGAGCATGGCAGAAAAATTCTTAGTGCCTTGTAAGTTTTCTTTCTCTGCCATAGCCAGTAATAAATGAAAATTGTCTTTCCTTCAACATGGTAAAACATGTCTGACACACAGATGTGTGCACACACATGTGAACTGTTAGCCAGCTTTAGATTCTTTGGTTAGGAATGTTTGCTTCAGTTATTTGGGGAGGCTGTGACAGGGCCCTAAGTGTGACTCCCCCAGACAGGGACAGTTTACCAGATGTGCTACAGTCACCTTAGCCCACAGCAGTCACTGCTGCCTGTGTTATTTGTTGTTCTTCTGTTGTTGTTCTTAATGTTCTGATCTATTCTGATCTATTTCCTGCAAGAAAAAAGAATATAGTTCAGGAGATTTTTCTTATAAACTGCTGAACATTTAAAGATATTTATTCATTAATTACTATATTATTAAATGGATTATAACAAAAATAATTTAAAGTTGTTCTAAATTATGTGAAAAATGAATTTATGCAAAAATAGTTCAAACATCTCTTTTGTATTGTAGCACTAATGCTTACATTCAGTTACAAAATATCATTATTAATGGTAACAGTAATAATAATTATTTTTATTGTTGTTGCTACTACTATTATTATCATAAACAACTTATTCCAGGTTTGGAAACTGAATCGACAATGTAAAATCACTTCCGTGTGGTGAGGTTACAAGATGTAGAACAAGATCTGTTCCAAGGGTGTGCAATTCCTTTAAGTGCAGAGCAATAAATTATTGGAAAACTATCTCTTGATATTATTTTAGTGCAACCATTAAAAAGAAATAAATTACTTAAAGAACTGATGGATTCATGCCTAAGTAGTTTCTTTGTTAACATATTATTCTAGTATCTTTATGGAGTATTTATGCTGAAGTAAGATATTGCAGTAGTTATTTTGTTCTATCATTGATTTGCTTAAGTTAACCTAAAAAGAGCTGTACAAGAAAGTCAGAATTCATGGTGTAAATGATCTGCTATAATTTATATCACAGGTCTTGTGGATAAATATATATGAACAATGTAAATAATGACTAGAATCTACAGAGAAAAAAGTTGTTGTAGCTGTATGATACGCCTGACTTTGTGTCCTAGTGTGAATACTTCAATAGCAAAAAAGCAGTTTATTCCTGGAGCACATCCTTGAGTTTACTACAGGGATTTTCTTTTTCTCTTGCATCGGCTCATATATGACTGACTCTTATTTTATTCCTATAGTCTGCTATTTGGAAAGTTTTCAAAACAAAAATTTTTGCCTAAATAATCATCCATCAGGTATAACCAATGAACACAGTCATCTCACTCCAACATATCTGTTTCAAGTTTGAACTGTGACCCACCCCTTTTTGCTCGTCATACAATGAAAAAACCTCTTTGCACTCAGTGAGCACTGCTGGTAATTCTGTCAATGATCAAATTGCAGACATTTACATGGTAAATCAATGAGGTCTGCAAAAAAGCTCTGTAGTGCTTGGATCCACTGAACCTTTTTTCATCCATCTTCAGTTGAGCTGCTGTAGTAGCAGTTACCTATTCTATTTCTTCCAGGGGTTAGCTGGTCCGGAGTAGGGGACTGTAGTCACCTTTTCCTCTTTGAATAACTGATTTGACAGAAGGAGATGAGCAGCTGTTTGTGGGAACTTATCGTACCTTTAAGCTCAGACCTTGGCCTACTTGGCGTAAATGTTTCTGTTTCAGCTTGATTTCGAAAAAGGATGTGAAAATGTGACATAAAGAGTAAAATATAAGCTTTTTCCCCCTTTTTTTTAATGTCTCATATGAATTTAGTAGTTAGCTACAATTTATGTTTAATAATTTATTTAACAAAATTAGGATTCAATACATGTGTTCAGCTTTGCAAAAATTACTGTAATTAAAGAAGCAAAAGGTAGCACCTCTGCCTTAATCTAAGTTCTGCAAAAAGAGTCTTTACTAAAAAAAACTTAGGACCTTAGATCATGATCATGGACAGAGAGGCCAGCTGATCATAATGACTGCACATATGAAGAGTAATGAGAGCCTTGAAACATAGCTTGAACTAGTCTTTCTAAACACTGAAATTCCTGGTTGAACTAACATTGATAAGCATCTACTGACAACCTGAAAACTCAGGAAATTAGGGATTTATAGACTTGAATTTAGTGGCCTCTGTAAAGCACTCGTGCCTGTCAATGACCTTCAGAAGCTTCTTTGTGGCTTGGGAGGGGATCACCATTTCTCTGTGGAGTTTGTGAACTGGCACTTGATCTGAAATTATGTTAGTGGAAAACCTGTACCTTTCAGATCTGATTGTCACTGAGGTGAGCAATAGCATTCTCCAAACCTCTAGTCTTCCATGCTCTATAACTATAGTATTCCCTCTCAACAGCCTAGTATGACTCTCCCAGATGTATGAAGTAGTAGGGACTACCAAACAACCATTAAGCGTGGATTATATTACTCTTTGATATTTTAGTTACTTCCCAATCACTACTGCTTCTGCTGTAAATCAATAAAAAACACAGCAGCTAAGCAATGCAAAAAGCACAGGATGCTCCTCTGGAAAAACCCATACATCCCTTTGTGTAAGCATGGACAAGAAAGGAGTCTATCTGTGCAAGTATGATTCTTTCATTTCAGCATGTCCTAATGATGCTCTTGAAGAGCAGAAACTGTTGGTGCATTAGTCAACGTTGTCTGCTTAACCTTTCTCTTTGTCTTCCCCAGGTCCCTGCCAGCCACATAAGCTATGTTACTGCACCATGTTGGAGGTGTACTCTGATGTTAAGTTCTTTGGATTTTGTTTGAGTTTTGTTTTGGTTTTTTTTTGTTTGTTTGTTTGTTTGTTTTTGTTTGTTTGGTTTTGTTGGTTTAGTTTAGTTTTGTTTATTTTGCTTTTGTTTGGGGGAGTTTGTGGGTGTTTTTGTGTTTTTTCTTTTGTTGTTGTTTTTTTGGGTTTTGTTTTTTGGGTTTTTTTTTAGTTTTTTTGTGAGAGTTTTTGAATGTCTGATGGTTCATGTTTCAAAGTATATGTCTGAGTAGTTGAAAAGTACTTATCCATGTCAGCCCTGAACTCACAGTGGGAAGGTCCTCTCAAAGGTTTTGTGCAGCTTGGCCTAGAACACACAGCTATTGCAAATGGCAACTGTGGGCTGTCTCCTGTCTTCCAAGCACATGACTGTGACTTTATGGTTTTTTTGCTTAGAAACAATACGCATTGCCATTTTGTTTGAAGTCTGTCTATACCGCATCCCTTGCTATCTCACCTGCTACTTCCTACAAATCTACAAAGCTTATTAGCAAAGCACATATTTTAACATAGGTATTTGCCAGATCTAAGGTTTGCTCAACTCATAGATTCTCAGACCACCAGATTTAACTTCGGAGTTTTTAGCAGTGACTAAAGTAAAATATATGGGCTTTAGACACATTTAAAGTTACAGGGCCTTCAGGATATGCCTTCTAGAGAACAAGTTGAGATAAGGAGAGATCTGGCAAAGATTTTGTTGTCATTCATTTTACAGGTGAAAACTCACCCTAGTTCCTTGTTTCTTAAAGAGGAAAAACATTGTTTGCTCTTGAGTGAAACACAGGATGAATTAATATGGTGAAAAGTTAGACTTGAGGACACTGATCCAAAGGGTGAATAGCTAATCATCTTCTGTAATATTTCTTCCTATGTGAAAAAAAGGTCCTAGGTGAGGATCTGTTTCCTTCTCCTTGCCTTTAGAGAAAACGAACAGAACTTCCATAAAACTTCAATAAAAGATTTTGTAGAATCATAACAGATAACTCCAAAACAGATGGGTCATATCTGATCCTGGAGAAACAAGGTAATTCAAACATTTTTCAGTGACAAGACAACTGAGCTCAGCTGATCTGCTGATGGTATTTATGAGGAAAAAGGCAACAACCTGGACAATTATTTTCACTATCTGTGAGAAAGTGTTTGCAACAATGGCAGATGATGCTGAAAATTGAATTCATCTGTGTAGATGTGTAGAAGTGTAGGACAGAAAACATTATATGCACATTTTCAAGGCACATAATGCGTCCTTATCAAAACTTTGTGAATGACAAGCTGTAGAGTCTTTGTCATCTCACAGTTTATATTTACTGAAGCTGCAAATAAATTGAATGTCACTAATCATGACAGTTTTTCATAGACTTCATTTCAGGTAGGCCAGTGGAGAGTATCATTAGATAGCTTTGATCTACAGAAGCTGTTTTTTATTAATGTTCTGGGCACACTGTAACCCCCTTCTCTATCCCACCCCACCTTCCTCTGCCACTTATTTCTCTATTTTCCTGAGGTTGTTTGTAATGTGGGTAAAGTCTGCTTTATTTATAAGCAAATATTGTTTATGTCTGGGACTCTGTATCCTAATTTACAGGGAAAGTGCCCAAAGTCCTGGATCAACACTTACAATTCCCAGCTTTGAATAAATAAGTGTAAACAAATATTAAAATTGGAATAAGACCAAACTCAGTTCTAGACTGTTAAAGACATATCAGAAGGTAGTAATCTTTAGTCAATTAGAACTAAATCTGCATAAACATGTAAGATTGAGATGCCTTTTGCACCTTACATTCTGATCCATTATTAAACTTTGAGTATTGAGCATTGTTAAATATCATGTTTTCTCAGTACACAAAATTCTTTTCTATAAAACCCAATGAATATAAGAAACCAGAAGTCATTATACAGAGATATACATTATAGCAGCAAGACTGTTATACTTACCAGTGAACACAAGTACTAAAAAGCAATTGTGGTAGTCTGCAGAGCCCTAGTCTTGAATCCCCTTGAATGATGAAATCTCTTGTCACTTTAAGGTGAATTCCAGGTGCTTCAAAAGTACTTGTCCAAAATGGGTCAATACTTAGTTTACCAGAAGGTTGCTGAGAACTGGAGGTGGGGGAGAAACTGAATTTTAAGCTTTTGTGGTGCTTTTGGCATGGCTGGTATGGATCTAAGTTTTGGATTTGTGCTGGAAATAGCGTAGACAACTCAGGGATGTTTTAGCCATTGCTGAACAGTGCTGACACAGAGTCAAGGACTTTTCTGCTTCTCATCCCTTTAAACCAGAGAGTACACTGACAGGTGCATAAGGAGCTGGGAGAGAGCACAGCCATCACAGATGACTCTAGCTGACCAGAGGGATACTCCATACTATATGACAATGTACTAGTGTATAAATCTAGGTAAAAAAGTAGGAAGACTGGGACACTTCGAGTGATGGCATGTGTCATACCAAGTCACCATTATGACAACAGAGCCTTGCTTTCCTGGGGATGGCTGAACACCAACCTGTCCACGGGAAGTGGTGAATGAATTCCTTGTTTTGCTTTATTTGTGTGTGTAGCTTTTTCTTTACCTATTGTCTTTGTTTCAGCCCACAAGTTTTCTCACTTTCCCCCTCCCGATTCTTTCCCCGTCCCACTATGGGGGGAGTGAGTGAGTGAATGGGTGCACGGGGCTTAGGTTCTGGCAGTGAAAATTCTTAGCTGTGGCTTGGTTGCTGGCTGGAGTTAAACCATGATAGCTACTTTTGGTGTAATATAGTCTTTCATGTGAAGACTAATTCTGATTCCTTAACTGTTTTATAATGACTGTGAAAACCTTATATGATATATGGCCAAGTTTACTCTGGAGCAAGGACTACAGATTTAACTCTGTACTCAGTTTCATCAAAATAAATCAGGAAAAATATAATTCAAGCTACATCAGTTTCACTAGCCAGGCAGCACAGTGCACTCTGGAACAGCTCAGAGGCTTCAGTTTTTCAAATCATAACAGATTATAAAAGGCACAGTAAGTGAATGGCCAATCTAGCAACATCACCTCTTACATGAAAAATACCCACAAATTCAAATATTATTAGAGAGCAAGGCAGGTTCTAAATGTGAATTTTGCCTGTGAGGAACAATGGAGGGATTTTCAAGGAGTTTTACTAATCTGCTACTTTCATAAATATTCAGTACGTTATTGTTGTTAGTAATGTATTGGTGGTGTTAAACTTAACATTTGCTCAATTCTTTTTTCCTCAGTTCTTTAGCTTTCTCACTTCTCATTAAATAGTATTTGAATACCTCTCTTTTAGCATTTTCTTTTGCATATAGCATGACACAATGTAGAACTTTCTTGGCATTCTAATCAATGAGATGCAGTGTATTTTACCAGCACAAAGAAAATCTACTTTAAATTGAGAATTATTGTTAGCCTCTTCATCCTTACTGTTGAACTATGCAGGCCCTTATCACATTAGCACTGCATGGCCTAGAAGAAGGGTAATTGCATCATCAGTCTCTCTTGGTTTCTGTTGCAGTCCTTTTAACATGCTCATCCTTTCCATTACTTCATGATTTCATTTAATATTCTCATGGGTTAGAATCATAGCAGCAGCCAGAGCATGCTGAATTAACAGTTACTTTATGCTCTAATCTAGATTTCTTCCTTGTGAATTAAGGGGCAATTGACTTTATTTTTTTAATTTATGTTTTTTTTAATAAATTGTTCTTTTGAACTTTTACATCCAAATCTTGAATATTTATTTTAGGGTTTGAATTTGAAATATAAACATGTAACATAATCCTGTCTTTAATAAAATTAAAAAGCATGACTTTCTATATAGTATAATCCTTTAGGCACCCAGTGCGCTTGCATTCCCTTCAGAGAATTAAAAATATTTCAAGGCCTCAACATTGTGGCAGTTGCATGGATGCATGTTATTTTTTTTCATTTTCTTCTATTAAATTGTTTTGAGTGGACAAATAATGCAGTTGCTGAAAATGAGATAAGCTAATTCTTGCTTTCAAATTTAAATTGGCAATATGGCATCCCTGATTTTCATATTTTCAAGAGACACAGTATACAGAGATATAGGAGAGCTTTTCTTTTTAGTTATGTCATGTGTTTTCAGGTACTTTTATTATGCCTGCCATAATAATAAAAAAGTAGATACATAAATTAAAAAATATACAATTAATTATAAAAAAAATACTCCTGAGAACTGACAGAGATAATCTTTCATATCTCATGTGTCTTTTGCTTCCTAACAGTGTGTATGCATCTGCAGACAGACAAAAATGTTATAAATAATACAAAATTTCTGTCTGTAGGTACAAAGCTTTATGCAGGCACAGTTTCCTTGATAATCATAAGCAAGAAAACGAACATCTAGATCTTTAGAATAAAAAAAAATATTTTCATTCAAGTCCTCTCAAAGGTCAAGATGCTGTCAATAATATTCATTAAAAGTGTTTGAATAGTCTTATTTTAATAATGGGACTACTTACAAAGCTGAATACTTCTGCAAAAGAGGAAAAAAAATCTAACTAAAAGACCTTTAGAAATGTTTGCTAGTGAGATAGTACAGTTTGAATTCATTTATCTGAACTGGGTACTCAGGTGAGAGGAAACAGATTCCTAAAAAGCCTGAAGAAAAAGCCTTAGGAACCAGTTCAGTTTCCTACTTTGCCTGGAATGCTATGTGTTACTTCCACTACCCTGATGCTGTGCTTCCATGTTATATCTAGTAGTTGCAGCATTATTTCTTCAGAGGGTGGTGAAGGGAGCAGGTTGGAAGCAGGAACCAGATATGATCTGCTGCATGAGTCTTATGGGAAGACATTACTTCAAGGAGGAATCCCCAAAGACCTAATGCTTCTGTAGCCAGCCTGACATTTTTTCTTTAGCTTCACCATTTGTCTTTTGGGAAAAATAGGGAGTATGTAGAAGAAAGAAATCAGACAATACTCTAGAGAGTCATGTCACCAAGGAGAAACCCGGGGAAATATGTGAGAAAAATGTGAGTTGATGCTGCTGGCAACTAATACTAATTACTTTTAGAACAGTTTACTGACATTATGAATATCTTTAAAGAGGAATGTATGTTACACTGGAGAGGAAAGATACATAGAAGAAAACTTTCTATTCATATTCACAAAATAGTAATTTTTATTTTTAGATAATGACTATAAAGTATCCAATTTATTATCACTGGAAATAGTTTATGTTCACATGAACACATCTAAGACTACAAGAGATTAAAAATTTTTAAAATGCATTTTCATTGTTTGCCTCAACCACATCTTTCATTTTACTCTATTTTACTTGGATATATGACTTCTAACCTTATTGCTTATTAACTGTGTAATTTTTAAATAGCTTAAATATTACACAAAAGGAGCTCTCCCAAACATAAATTTAGATGATACTTTAAACATATCAAATTGGTGATTGAACTTGAACATTTTAATTTAATAATAAGTCAAACCAAATTAGATGTCACAAAGCTTCCTTCCAGCTACTCTACCAAGAAACATAGTAAATCTATCGATTTTGTATCAAAGAACCATGAAAATAAATAATGCAAGAAACTGTATTAACTATAAGCTCATGTGATTATTTCAGAATTTATGACCAATTTAACCAGGGAAAGTATTTAGATATGACCAAACAATCAGCACTTGCAGCCCAGAAGTCTAGTAGTATTCTGGGCTGCACAAAAAGAAGTGTGGCCAGCAGAACAGGGAGTTTATTTTCCCCTTCTACTTTCCTCTTGTGAGACTGCACCTGGAATACCACATTCATCTCTGCAGTCCTTAATACAGGAGATGCATGAATGTCTTAGAGCAGGTACAGAGAAGGGCCACAGAAATTATTAGAGGGCTGGAGTACCTCTCCTATGAAGATAGGCTGAATAGCCTGGACTTGTTCAGAGTGAAGAAAAGAAAGCTCTGGGAAAAACTTTTTGGTTACAAGAAAGGCTGAAAGACACTTTTTAGCAGGGCCTATAGTGATATAAAAAGAGGCAATGGTTTTAAACTAAAAGAGTGGAGAGTTAGATTATATATAAGAAATCATTTACTGTGAAGGTGATGAGACACTGCAATAGGTTGCCTAGGGAAGTTATGTAAGTATTCAAATTATTGGAAGCGTTCAAAATCAGATTGGATGCAGCTCCGAGCAACCTGGTTTAGTGGAAGGTGTTCCATGGCAGAGGAGTTGGAAATAAATTATCTTTAAAGGTCCTATGTAACCCAAACCATTCTATGATTACAGAGTTATTACCTTTGAATTCCATGTCCGAGAAGATAAAATTTGACCCTTATAGATCTTTACCTGTATATTTCTTTGTCATCTTGTGAGAACAGCAGAAACTGCTGGCAGAATTATGACGAGTCTCACTGGATCAGTCAGAATTGGTTTGAGCTTTATCTTGTTTTTTATAATTTTTTCCTTGGCAGTACCCTAAAATTTCATCAACATATAACAATCTATTGGAATAGACAGTCAGGCTGACAAATTAACAAAATCACAGAATCACCAAACTGTTGGGATTGGGACATCTGGAGATCATTTAGTCCAACCCCTTTGCTAAAGCAAGTTCACATAGTGCAGGTTGCACAGGATTACAGGATGCAAAACCAGGCAGGTTTTGAATATCTCCAAGAAGGAGACTCCACAACCTCTCTGGGCAACCTATTCCAATGCTCTGTCATCCTCAGTGTAAGGAAGTTTTTGCTTCATGTGTAGATGGAACTTCTTGTGTTTCAGGTTGTGTCCATTGCCTGTTGTCCTGCCCCTGAGCACCACTGAAAAGAATCTGGCCCTATCCTCTTGACATCCACAGTTAGGGTATTTGCATGCATTACTTGTCTCAAGGAACAGGAGAAATATGAAAAACAAATATCCTAATTGAGGCACTATTAAAACTAAAGGATTTGCTAATGCTGTCCACTTTAAGTTTTCCATTATATTTTTCCTGTTCTTTTTGACCATTATATATCTGAAATATAATTTAAATTACTATCTATTCATCTCACATGCCAAGGGAGTAATAAGAAACTCATTTTCTACATAAAAAAAAAGTCTAATAAACCATCTAAACAGTAGAAGTAAGTTCTATTTTTATTATACCTTTCCACAGCAGAATTGCACTGAATAAATCATGGATACACTGCAGGTGCGAAATCCATTCCTTTCTGCCTATTATTTTGTACACTCTCTAATTCCCTTAAGTTACTATTAATAATTTCTAACCAATAACCTGTCTGTGGTTGTAGGAACCTGAAAATGTAATGCCATTTATTCTTTTCCCCTTGAATAAACATCTGCTGATGCTATATTAGCAGCCGTTGGTTTTATCATAGAATGAGTATTTCACTGCTGAATTTAAAATCACTCAATTTAATAATAATCAAAAAAATTACAGTTTTTTGACAAGCCTAAAATAATATATTTATCAGCAACATTGTGATTTTCAGTAATATGCTCTAAAGTTAAAAAATATTCTAAATATTGTAGCCTTTGAGTCTATGAATTTATTTAGTGATATTAAAATTCATTAAATTAAGTAAAATACCTGTTTCATAAACTACTTAGACCATGTGACTCCCACCTGCTCTACTGGGAGCTGATGGAATCCGTCAGAGAAGAGAAAGAGCATCTTTGGTCATAGGCTTTCCAAGCTGGTGAAGAAGGCTTTAAACTAAACTCAAGGGGGCAGGGGAACCTCAATCCATACCATTCTTAAAAGTTCAATGCCTGTGCCGGTAAGAAATTCCCAAGGCCTGGAGAGGGATCGCAGATCATCAGGAGAGTAGCTGAAGAGCAGCACAAAGGAATTCCTGTCACTCTAGCTGGTAATTTGACTTCACTGGGGTGTCAACTTAAATGTCTCTATGGAAATGTGTGTAACATCGGGGTGTCACTTTCCTGGACTTGTGCAAAGCATTTGACACTGTCCTATGTAACATCCTTGTCTCCAAACTGCAACAACATGGATTTGACAGATGGATCACTTGGTGGATAAGGAATTGGCTGGATGGTCACAGTCAAAGAGTTGTCATCAATTACTTGATGTCCTGGTGAAGACCAGTGATGAGGCAACAGTATTGGAATCAGTGCTGTGTAACAACTTTGTCAGCAACATGGACAGTGGGATTTAGTGCACCCTTGGCTGATTTGCTGATGACACCAAGCTGTGTGGTATAGTTGACATGCTAGAAGCAAGAGATGCCATTCAGAGGGACCCTGAGAGGCTTGAGAGGTGTGCCTGTGTGAACCTCAGGAAGATCAGTAAGGCTAAGTGCAAGATCCTGCATCTGGTTTGAAGCAATCTCAAGCACAAATACAGGATTGAAAGCAGCCCTGAGGAAAAGGACTTTGTAAAGACTTAAAGATCCCTGAAACTCTGAAACAGTATTGAGGCCAGAGAAAGACCTTGCCATGAGATAAGCATAGAATGGAGCAAAAGGATGGCATTAACTCTAGGCCTAGTGAAACAAGGTATGGCTAACATATCCTGGGTAATGCATTCAGATAAAAATTCTCACTGTGGCAAACTGTGTAAAGAAGGAACATATATCACCAAACACATATCACCAATCAAATAAAGATCACCTCAAGTTATGGGACGGGTGACATCTGCAGCCAGCTGAAGCCTCCCCAACTCTTATACCTTCAAGGATACCTGGAACTTGGATAGTAAGTTAAACCACCATGATGGGATAAAGGTCATACTATTGTCCAAGTCTTATCTCAGGTCTAGTGGGAGGTAAACAAAACGAGGAGAAGAATCTATTACTGACAATAGAAATAAAGAATGAAGCCATAAGGAAAGCCAATTCAGCAGCTGTGCTGAAATGATCTTGGACTGGGTATAAGGCATCGAAACCACTGGCTCACAATTCACTGGCTGAAGAGACCCATCAACTCAAAAGAAGAGAAAGACTGAGCATGAGACTAATTCAGCTTAGAAAAGAGGCAGTTATTTGACTAATAGAATAAGCCAATGAGCATTAATTCCTTCATTTGCAAAAATGTATATGAATACTGAAAAGCTTTGTATAACCTCAGGACCCCTACCATCAAGAATCCCAGAATGAAAAGTAACCACTGAATCCATGGGTAGTATTTCCTGCTTAATCTGTATGTCTTTCTCTCTCCCCTCTCTCTTTTCTATTTCTTTCTATCTATCTACTTCACATTTATCTGTTAAATAGGTTCTGTACTGTTGACTTCAGCATATGGTCCTGTTTGCACCTTAATTTTGGCAGATGCATCCCTCAGTAATTGGATCTTAAAAGACTTGGGGGTGTTGGATGACAAGAAACTCAACACGTTCTGGCAATATGTACTTTCAACCCAGAAAGCCAGTTGTACTCTGGGCTGCACCCAAAGGTTCATGACCAGAAGGTCGGAGGAGGTGATTCTGCCTTACTTCTCTGCTCTCATGAGATGCCAATGAAGTATTGCGTTCAGCTCTGGGGAACCCAACATAAGAAGCACATGGACACACTGGAGTGAGTCCAGAGGAGAGCTACAAAGATGATCAGAGGGCTGGAGTACTTATCCTATGAAGACAGAATGAGAGAGCTGGGAAGCTCAGGAAGACTTTATAGCAGCTTTCTGGTACCTAGATGGGCCCTACAACAAAGCTGGAGAGGGACACTCTACACTGGCATATACTGATAGAACACAGGGTAATGGCTCTAAACTCAGGTTTAGAATAGATATGAGAAATAAAGTCTTATTTGTGAGGGTAGTAAGATGCTGGAACCTGTTGTCCAGAGAAGTTGTGGATGTCCCATTCCCAGAAGTGTTCAAGACCAGGCTGAATGGGGCTATGAGCAATTGATCTAGTGGAAATTGTCCCTGTCCATGTCAGGAGGGTTAGAACAAGATGATCTTTAAGGTCCCTTACTACTCAAACCACCCTATGATTCTATGATATTGAAGAGCATACCTTCTTAGAGGCTGTAAAAATATCTGCCACACTTGTACAAGGCGTAGGAAGGACCCCATTTATCAATTTTTATGCAAGAAAATCCTATTTAGTATAATTTTTCCATAAATAGTGGAAAATATTAGGGAATAGTAAAAACCCCATGGAGAATTTAAGCATTTTATCAGCAATCTATTGGTTTCCCAAGGGCACAGGACTGACAGCAGGAGTCTGTACCTTAAAAAATATCTCGGATGCAGACATGTAAATATCAGAAAAACAGCTTTAAAATCTGAGGATCAGATCTCTTCAGACAAGTAATAAATGTATGTCAGGACATGAGGTACAGATAAGCAGACCTAGGTGAAACACATTTAGCTGAAATTGCCATGTGAGCAGGATTAAAAAAACTAAAATCCAGAAGCATTTTTGCTCAGCAGAAAGTACAACTGAGAAAAGATCCAAATTTCAAGGCATTATATCTGAGCTACAAGTTCAGACAGAAAAATCGTAATTAAATTGTTGTGGGTAACAAAGCACATTTTATAAGGACACAGTTAAGTATATCCTCCTGAGGGAAATCTATGTCAATCACAGTGCAATAGCACTAACACAGCCAATGTCATACACCAAAATTTGCCACTGGGACTCTGAGTTAAGATGATGACACTGCAACAAAAGTACTTTCCTTGCTGTGCTACATGTGTGCTTTCAGATTTACATTTACTCTTTTCTTTTAAAAACTTTAGGCTCTGTCATGCTAATTATGAAAGGGTACTTTGTAAACATAGGAAAGATACAAAAGCAGGTACAATCATTTTCTGATACTCACACAGATGGGAGGAACTGTTCTGAGGTACTGCTGAGCACTGTGTTCTGTTCCTGCAAGACTTTTCCAGGATCAGAATTTCTCATTTAGAATTGTGCTTGAACTTGAGGCTATGATGCAAGGAGGACATGTACTTTTATCCTTAATACCTTCACTCTGCACATATTTAGTCTGTTCTCTCTTTTCGATAGTATACCAAGAAAACTCCTAACAACAAAGGCTGAGTTTTAATTAAATTATTTTAATAGATAATTAGACTTTATACAATCAGACTTTATACAATCTTATTTTTCATGATGATATTTGCATGACATAACTCAGATTAACTAACCAGCTAACTTCAGGAAGAACTTAGGTTGGATAGATCTCAACTGCACTGCTCAGCTTTGTGTCATCTGCAAACTTGATGAGGGTACACTCAGTCTTGTTGTTTATGTCACTGATAAAGATATCAAAGAGCACTGGTCCCAAGACAGAATCCTGAGGAACAACATTTGTTCCCAGCCTCCATCTGGACATAAAGTCATTGACCACAGCTCTCTGGCTGCATCCCTTCAGCTAATTCCTTATCCGCTGAATGGTCCACAGTTCAGATCTTTGTCTTTTCAATGTCTAGATAAAGATGTCATGTGGGACCATGTCAAAGGCCTTACAGAAGTCTAGGTAGTTAACAGAGATCAATATTCTCTCATTGACCATTACAGTCACATCATCATAGAAGATCTTGGTCAGGCATGATTCGTCCTTATTAAAACTGTGCTGGATGTCTCAGATCATCTCTTTAACCTGCAGGTTCCTGAACATTGCTTCTATGATGATTTGTTCTGTGATCTTCCCAGGCACAAACTTGAGGCTCACCAGTCTGTACTTCCACAGATCTTCATTTCTCACCTTTTTTTAGAAATAGGAATGCTATTTTGCCCTTTCTAGTCACTGGGGACTGCATCTGATTGCCATGACTTTTAAAATCTGATAGAGAGGATCTTGGCAACAGCATCAACCAGCTCCCTAAGGACCCTGGGATGCATGTGTTAAAATCTGATTATTGAGAGATGATTCTGCCTGAATTAAGGTACAAATGAGACCATATGCTCAAGTCAACACTAAGGAACTTATTTAACAGTAAAATTTGAGGTGGAGAGATAGAAAGAGATAGAAAAGAAATAGGAGAGTGTGAGAGAAACAGATTAAGCAGAAAATAGTTACCACCCATGGATCCAGTGGCATCCTGTTGGTCGCTCTTCACCTTGGGCATCTCAGTAGCGGGCATCCTGAGGTTGTTCTAAAATTTTCACTATTCATACATTTTCTGCAAACAAAGGAATTAATGCTCATTGGCTACACTTCCAATGCTAACTTTCTTTTGAGTTGTTTTGAGTCAGTGTGTTGTCTTGAGTCAGTTGCTTTCTCAAGTCAGTGGGCCAAGATCTCCCCCTGCCAGAATAACTTTACCCAGTCTGAGTTGATTTCAACACAGTTGCTGAGTTGGCTTTCCTTGTGGCTTCATTATTTACTTCCATTATCAGCAATACATTCTTCTCCTCCAGCTTTGTTTACCTCCCCGTAGGCCTGAGATAACACTTGGACAATAGTATCACCTTTATCCCATCATGGTGACTTATCTTACAGTCCAAGTTCCAGGCATCTTCATATTCGGGGCCAGAGAGAGAAGGGGCTTTGGTGCTTGTAGATGAGCAGTTGCTTCTTTACACAGTTTGCCATAGTGGGAATCCTTCTTTGGTAGCAGTGTTTGAGACAGGCAACTGTGATCTTTAAGTCCTTACAGCATGCCATCGGGCCCCACAGACTGGAGGCTACTCAGTTTCTTCAGGATATCTCAGACCTGCTTCTCAATTACAGTGTCAGGGACTTTGCTCTCCCAACCTCCACCTAGAAGTTCAGGGACTTGAGAGATGTGGGAAGCCTGACTGGCAGTGAAGACTGTGGTGAAGAGCTTGTTAAGTACCTCAGCCTTCTCCATTTCTGTTGTTGTTACCAGTGGACCCTTACCATTTGTCAGGGGTTATATGCTCTCTTTGACCTTTCTTTTTTGACTTATAAAATTCCTTCTTGAATCCCATGGTCATGGCACCAAGTCTGCCAGAGCTCAAGTATTTGGGCTATTCTCTCAGGCAGACTGTGTGGTGTTTGGGGCTGTCCTGTGCAGGACCTAGGGCTGGACTTGATGATCCCTGTGGGTCCCTTCCAATTGAGAAAATTCTATGATCCCTTTTGTTATTCCTCACATCCTTTGCCAAATTCTATTTCGTCTGTACCTTAGCTATCCTGATCCCATTCCTATACATCCAAACCATATCCCTGTACTGTTCTCAGGCCACATGTTTCTCCTTCCACTGTCTGTGCATTTCCTTCTTAGTCATCAGTTTGAGGTGCAGGTCTTTGCTCATCCATGTCAGCATCCAGCCAGCCCTGCTTCATCTCCTGCACACCACGATGGAGAGCTCTTCTGCTCTAAGAGAAGTGGTCTTAAAGAGTTGACAGCTCTGAGCAGCTCCACTGCCCCTAAGGACACCTTCCCAGGGTATCTCATCTGCTAATCAATTAAACAACTGGAATTTCACTGTTCTAAGGTTCAGAGCCCTAACTTTAGGTTTTTTGCCAGGCAGGTATTCCTCAGGACCATGAATGCAACCAAGGTATGGTTACAGCCCAGCCTTCCTCCCTTAATCCCTTTCATGAGCCCATTTGCACAGGTGAACATAAAGAGATGTATAAATAAATGTATACATATACATTTGTGTATGTATGGTGTATAAATTACGTAGCAAAAGTCCATTTTAACACAAAAAATGCATATTATTTTATGGATTCAAATTAACATTTGCATTTCTTTCAAGTGCTCTTTAAAGTGAAGCTAAATGTTAATTAAACTTCCATTTTTCCTACCAAGTATCCTTCAACTTACTAGTAAAGAGCAGTAGATTTTTTGGAATTAAGAAGCCAAAGACCTACAAGTACTTTAGAAATAACTTACTGTTCCATTGGATTTTTTCTGCTTTTTCAGCTTCAGTTGTTCAAATCCTTTTTGTCCTTTAGAGTAATTTCTATTTATGCAATTTAGAAATACAAACTCAAAACAAGAATTATCAATCTTTGTTGTTTTTATACCACTAGCACAGCCTTGCCTTTTTCTGAAAGTGCAGCAAGAAGCTCTCATGAGAGCATCCTTTCTGTTTTGACTGCAAAAATTATTAACAGGGTTAATTCCTTGTAAGTAAATCCTGTAATGACCTGAATGATGGAAAGGAGGATGTCTGCTATGGATGGAGTCTGCATGACATGCTGCTTATGGATTGGAGTCCTGTTCAGTGCTAGAAGGATTTTACACTGCTTCAGTATCTGAAGGGATGTAAAATGATCAATGATTTTTCTCTTCTTATAGCATTAGCTCAACTAAATAACATTTTAAAGCATACTTGGGAGTATGAGTGCATTTCTTACTAGAATCATAATGGAACAACACTGACTTGTGCAAAATACCTCTCCAAAGGTGTTGGGTGGCTGTTGTTAGGTCTGCCCAAAGCCATCTCTTCTCCGGGCTGAACAAGTCCACATCCCTCAGCCCCTCCTTACAGGATAAGTGCTCAAGCATCTAGCCAGCTCAGGGGTCTCTGAAGAAATCACTCCAATTTATCAGTACATTTTTTATACTGTGTTTTCCAAAACTGGATGCGGTACTCTAAATGTACTCTCACAGATGTCAGACACTGGCCCTAGGAGATTTTTTTTAAGACCGAGACAGAAAAACCATTGAGTACCTCAGCCTTCTTCACCTACTGTCACTGAATCACTCACCCCATTTGAAAATTGGCTTAACACATTATTTTTTCAGGTTTTTACCAACAACATAACAGCTGAGGCTCTTCCTGTTTCCTTGATGTTCTCTGCATACTTGAAATTACCGTACATTATGTAAGACAATAAAGAAACAGGTCAAAAATATGAAATATTGGAAGATTTTATTCTAAATATTTTAAGTCTTGTTTAACAAAAGATTAGTTTAATAAAACTGATTTGCAAAAGTACTGAATCACCATCACTGGAGTCAGGGAGCACTTTAGAATTCATTTAAAAGATTATTAATTCCGTCATTGTAGTAAGAAAAAAATATAATAGTTTATCCTCCTAATAGCTTGCTATTACATAAAGATAATGTCCTAATGGGAGAATACAAATGTAAGATAAATTTTTCTCCTAATAAGATTCTTCTCATCAATATTTTCCCCATAAATTTAGCCACCAAGACTAAGATTGTGCCAAGAGAGGAAAAAGACACTTTTAGAAGAAGTATCAAACATGTTAAATGAACTGCTGTTCTTGCTCCTTCCCATAATGACAAGGAGAGCCTGAACAACTAACATACACTCAGGAATAAAGTTTAGATAGTGAAAGTTACATGAGGTGGATCTACTTTCAAAGTATTATCTAACCTTGTAAAATTCAATCACAATACCATTCTATTCATAGGTAAGCATCTCCTTGTTTTTCATTCTTTTGCCTTTTATGTTTTTTTAAAATCCTAATATTATTACCCTCAGTATTAATATGACATGATATGGAAAGTTAGAGAAAAAAAGAAAAATTATTGCTGGTTTTTCTTGAAGATTAAATATTAAAACTGTATTTAATTTTAAAATAATGTAACCACCTAATTCCATTTTTTTTTCTTGAAAGCAAACAAAAGATACTAGTTTCATGGAAGTTTGAAAGTATTGTAAAAAGCAGAGTGACTTATTAGGAGCATTACTTGTACCAGGTAATTGTTCTAGGTTTGTCCTTAGAATATGAAAGTTTTAGTTAGTATTTTGATTTCCCCCCCCCTCTTACCTGTTAAATGTCTCACTTTCTGATCTTTTTGAAGTGGTCTATGGGTTATAGAAATGTATCAGCTGATAAAGAATGTAAGTCTATTACTCCATGTACATCTATGTCTGCTAGCAACAAGGTGACAAATGGAGAGGAATTTAGTCTCTGAAAGTTCGATCAGCTGGTGTTGTCCTGACATTGCGAACTGTTTACCACAGATATCCCCTACATCCATCACCCAGACCTGGTCTTCGTCTGATTCTAATTCTACTGACTTTGAAATCTGAAGCCCTTTGTGAGTCATTTATCACACTTATTAAAATGTTCAATTGTGGATTAGAATAGCAATTCACTATTATTTCAGAATGCTGCCCAAGGGCTACTCTATGCAGGAGATTCTAATGCTTTATTGAAACAGTGGTTTGGTCTTAATAAATGATTCTTTGCAAAGGCACTATGCTTTCAATTGTGAAAAATGATTCTGACATTTCAAAGCTGCCATCACTGCCCAGTATTATGCAAATCCCCTTACTTATTACTGCATTTAAATCTGGCCTAAATACTTCACAGTTAATATTTTAAAAAGTATATGTCAATGGGATTATATAGAAAACTGTAAGTAAGGAATAGCTTTCTGCTTACTGAACTATAAAGAGGAGTTCAGTCTTTTGGAACATAAGATAAATGATACAATCTTAAATACTGTCCAAAGGGATATTCTTTCCCTGCTAAAATGACATAATTAGAAACAGTTTCATGATTATTTTCCTAAAAAGCATAATCTTGTTCTTCCCAAAACCAAAAATGCAGTGGGAGCAAAATAAATCCATGAGAAAGAAATTTAAAACATGTCTTAAGTGTGTGAAAGTAATTATAGATCTGTGGTTGACAAAAGATTACTATTTAGATGTTTGTGTTATCTAAAATATGCCATATAAGACTGATGTTTATTCATGTGAGTCATATAATGTGTATTCATTCAGCACAATGAATTTATTTATATACTTAATTGAATGATACCTATTCCTTTTTGTAAACTTTAAGTTCCCTAATATTACTTGCTGACACTATTTGTGAGAGGTGTTAAAAAGAAGTTATGACCCTTTAAAATATTATTCCTATATATTTAAGATTTTATTTAGAAAGGTGCTTCAGCAGTTAGGGTGTTAGTTCCAGCTTTCAGACTCTGAAACTAATTTTTGTTATGCCAGTCTTGCACCACATGCATAGATGAATCGTTTAAATACAGGCTTTCAGGATCTCTTACATAACTTCCATGTTCCACACAACTACCTCACCTTTGTGTCTTGCTCTTCTCATTTTTGAAAAGAGATTTGCAGCACTTGTCTATCTCACAATTGTTTCAAGTGTAAATATTGTAAATGTTCTGAGGCTCTCAAACACCACATGTAAGAAGTATGAAAAACACCTGAGATCAATAGAATCATAGTAACTTAAACAAGATTGCAAGGACTTAAATTCCTTCAAAAAGATGTGGAAAAATTATTCATCACTGCCCTCTTTCATCAAAAGTACTTTCAAAAAGTGAAGATCATGGAATATGCCTCTGCAATATGTTAAATGGGACAAGTTCCAATGAATTTTTCTAGAGGAATTTTCATACACAAATGGCAACATTTCAGTGACTGAAACACAGTAGTCAAATCCTCAATATAGCCATTCCAGATCATTAATTTAGTCTAAAAATATAAATACTATGAGTACATCTCATAATCAATATACCCTATGCATAAATATATCTATTTTATATGCTTTACTTTTTTGTTGTCTTATAAGTGACAAATGAGATTTCGCTCAATCAGAAATACTTATCTGCAGTCTGAAAATATGTCATTCCTACAGTGCAAAGGTAGAACAAGACAGAATTTTGTTAGCTTCTAGATGTCAGTCTTTATACCATGTATCTGTTTAAAAATATGCTTGCATAAATTGAGGAGAGTTAAAAAGCTGAGTAAACAAGGCTCTTAAATGTATGAATAATATTACATTTAAATAACAGAGATGAGAACTTAAGAAATCATAAGTAAGGCTTTAAACTTCAATTCTTGCCTCCTACTGTAGCTATATCTTTTTGAACTTTTAAGAAAACACATATAATATTAAAAAATTACTTTAAAAAATAACTGAAGTTTTCTGCAGATCAAAAACGATACAATTTTCACTGAAGCAAGTGGGAAGACTGTATGGTCCTCAGCTTGCCTCCAACCAGACTTTAAACACTGGCATTGCACGCAAAGGAATTGTGTCACAGGATTTCTACTGGAACGAACCAGGCAACATAGTTCATGGACTAAGTATGGAGGAAAGAACTTGCTTTAACTACCAAGCGCCTCAGACACTGGGCTTTTTCGCAAATGTCATGAAAGACATGACACAATTAGTACGATTAATAAAAATCTAGTACCTGCATCACAACAGGAGTCTTTAAGCAAATATGCAATTATCTGATATTCTATGTATCAGCTGAGAAGGAATGTTGCATTTTATTTATGCAGAGAATGTTTTCCCAAGGGAGTGACTGGTCCAGCGGGAGAATTTTTGCTGCCATACTTGTACTTACCCTCTCATGTCAGATATGAACCACAACTTGGGGACAGTTTTGCCTTGTATATAGTATCTTTTTAAATGCAAACATTTGTCTTGGTTTTGCACAAGAATGGTATTAAATGGAAACCTGAATAAAATTGTGGGTTTATATATTAAATATATTAATTTTGCCTTTATCTTTTAGTATTTGTGGTCTACACCTCATTTTCAAAACCACATGAATTAATTTTGGGAGAAAAGGTTTTATTTTTATTCTGACCATACTTTCTTTGTGTTTTGAATTTAAATGCCAGTTAGTGAAAAACCACTGTAACGTTGTGTTGTGAAGAAGAGATGATACTTTCTTATATGTGTTCCAGTTTTACCAATGCTTAGGAATATTAAATATTAACTGCCCTAATTTGGTCCAATCAATGGTCAATATCAGTCTCATTCCCTCTGGCAGACAGTGAGATAGTATATATATTTAAGACAATGGCAAGAGGTGGTATTTAATTAGAGCAATTAAATTCAGCCTTTTTCTGCAGATCATCCTTCATGGGGTCCTCCACACACTGATTCAGAGTTCTTAGTAAGTTATTTCCTATACCTAGTCCTTTTATTTTAAATCAGTGACCTTGTCCACTAACTTGTTTAGTCTTTCTGCTTCTGCTGATAACCTTGGGTACCCACCACCTGTGGTGGAAGCAGGCATTGAGAAATACATTTTGTGCAGATAGCTTGATTTGCAAGCTACAGAGCAAGACGCAGATGGAGATCTGGGTGGCAGGAGCCTGAAACAAAAAGGCATGAACTAATGACCCTTTGCACAACAAAGGGCATGGGGACCTGTGGTTCAGCCAGGTGAATGGACACTCAGAGAAACAGCAGGACTCTAGGACTCAGGAGGAAGAACGAGAGTTTCATGAGCTTGAACTGTGAGAGTATGGGCTCCTTTGTTGGAGGTCTCTCCTTGGAGGCACCAGCTTGAGCTGTTTCTCTGTTACTGTGCAGTGAATAAACTGCTTTATGGAACGAGCCATATAAGACTGTGATAAAGGAAAACTGGGTCAAGCTGGTAAGGAAACCTGATCTGACTGCGTATGAGTGGGGTGTGCGGGGAGTCAACCTGTTGGGCTACTGGAGCCACCCGCTATGAAGGGCTTTGGTCCTAGCAGTTGAAGTCAGGCATTGGGAGTGTGACTTCCAGAGTCTTGTGAATGGCCAGACTGGAAAATTTGCTTAACAACAGGTTCCAAAATTCACAGCTTGGTGAGGAAAGAAATACTTTACCTCTTCCAAAAGTCAAAATGGGGAGCCAAAACTATGAAGAGCCAACAAACTTCAGATACGGCATTTGGCTACAGGATAGGCAGAAAATTCCAGGCTGAGCAAGTTACAAATGCTACATGCTAAAACCAAATTGCTAGCTATGCTAAAATAATCCATTTTAGCTACTAGTCTTCATCTATTTTTTATCTAACCTTTTATTTGTTTGACTCATTCAACTACTTGATTTCAAAGTCAGAAACTAATATGTCTGTGATTAGAATACATCACACCCTGTAACTGTATATTACTGCTACCATCTATGCAGAAAGACAGCTTTTTCTGCTTTTAATACAAGCCTAGGGAGTTGTTTTCTTTAATTTAACTCTGTGTTATTTCTAACCTTGTTATGCACGTTGTATTTTACATTTGAAGATCCTTTATGTGTTTTTGACTGCTGAGTATTCATAATTTGGTACAGTCCTATGAAGAAGCCTAACTGAATACTATTTTTTCTTTTATTCATCTATTAGAAGGCGAGCTTTTTTAAAGCAAGCATGGTTCCACTGTTGAGGTGAAATGTTAAAATATTTCTTCAAATTTTTCAAAATAATGCTTCTAAAAATACACAGAAGTGGATAGGAAAATGCTGTCAGAATCATTTTCCTCTGGTAAATGAAGCTCTCATAAAATCCAAGTGGTTCACTGCACTGCATCAATTTTACTATTATTTAAGTTTTGGAAGACAACAAACCTAATGACAGTAAAATTGGATCTAATGTTTGTGGCTTTAAAATAAAAAAGTTAAATTATCTCACCTTGAAATATCCATCCATGTATTCATTGTAATACAGTTTTTTATAATTTTCAACTGAAATATTTAAAAAGTACCAAATATGTTTTAGCCGGAGAAGGAAACTTATGGTCTTTTAGAATCTTGCCGTAAGTCAGACATAATACATTTTGAAATCCTAAATACTTTTAATTTAATAAAATTTATATTCTTTGTACAATTACATTTCAGTCAGAATTACTTTACTTTTACCTTGCCTTCCTTTACTTCCTCACAATTTTCTCTTTGCCTGTCATCATATAGTACAGCTCTCGGTTCCATTAAGGCGAAATGCTTAATTATATTTTCTGGTTTTATTTGTAAAACAAATGAATAATAATGGGTATAAAAGACAACTGTATGATCTTTACTATTTATCATACTCAGCAGTGCCATGCATCTGCAAGGAACATTTGAACTTTCAGAAAAGAAAACAGTAAAGACAGGAGCAAGATGAACCTTTTCTTGATATGCCTTATGCTTTCACCTTTTGCAGAGATCATTTTAGGTAACAAATCTGTCTTTTCTTTGCTCTCTCTCATTGGTTAGATGTACCATTCAACAGTTAATTTCAAAAATATATCTGTCTGCTTTCCTCTCCTTATACAGCATAGGAGCTCATTAAAACTGGATTTGTCTGCAGTTTTTCTTATAAGTATCACAATACAGGACCTCATTTAAATTGAAATGTGCACTTCTTTCTTCCTAGATTCCGTTCCAAGACTTGATACCATATAATGAATGATTTTTTAAAGGGTAATCTTACCATTTTTAGCATCTAATAGGCCTACATTCTGAAACAAGGAAGAAACTAAAATAACTTGCTTCATGGCACAGAGAGACAGCATACTGCAATACAAATCACTGTCTCTGCTCTTCCATTCTCCCTCCTATAGTGTCATTCCTTTTTATACTAAAAATGCCTGTAAAAAGGTCTCTCCTTCAGTGACAGTATAAAGTAAATGTGACTGAAGAACCACCACACACTCCTCTTTGATGGGGGGAGCAGACCGATTAATCACTTTCAGCTTTGTATTTTCCTGTTTCCCCTTTTATTCAAATATCCTTCCATGTGTCCAGTAATGTTACAAACATTCCATACATTGCAAGTTATAGCTTCTGATCTGTTATGTCCCAAACCAAGATCTACTGGAATAATCAAGAACATGTGGTGTCACATGAATCCAAATTCATAATTCCATAATTCCTTTCAAGTCAACCTCTCTTCTGTTTGGGTTCTTGTTTGTTCTCCTCACTGCCCACCCCACCCCACCCCAGCTGGAGAAATAGCATTCCTATTTTCTTCCAGTTCTTTGAAACACATTGCAAAACTGCCACCTTTAGAAAGCAAACTGCCATTAGAAAATTCTCACTTCAACTATCTTGAAACTGTTGTCCAAGGTGTCTGAGCCACCCCCATCAGTTTATTTATCAGAGATTAGGACTACTCCTGACTCTATCCCTGATACATACATCCTATCTAAAAAGCTGTGGGCAGCTTTTGCATAAGCAAGAGGAATTATGCTTCCTGTTACTGATAGAACAGGATAGTTTTGAAACACCTTAGGAGATTTTTCCACTATGTTCCAAACCTTGTTAATCAAGTAACTTAAATTCCAAGTAATACAAGATCTGCTTCATTATTATTCCCCATTCTTGCTATTCACAATGGTGGAAGTAAACTGGTTTGCTTTCCTTCTTTGTAGCTCCCTGAGAGACATTTAGGAGATTATCTCTCTGAAACTGGGAATTTCTATCTCAGTACAGGAGAAAAAAGGATATGTATTGCTGAAGTAAATGGATTTGTGGGAGAGAAGGAAAATCTGTTAGCTCATAAGTTTAGGAAGTAGGCACTATGAGTTAATAAGCTTAGGGGGTAAGAATATATCTTGTGAGCAAACAGATTTATGAACACCTGCTGTGGAAGAATTTGTGAAAGTGAATGAAATACATTAAAAATGATGATGATGGATGAAGGGTGTGGTAGAGGTGGAACAAGAGGGAAGAGATTGAGTTTCTAACATTATATTTAAAGGTAAACCAATAGGTTTCAGCAAATGCCTAAAGAGAGATGAGATGGATAAATATTACAATGATGTATACACACACATATCTATAAGCATGCATATACATACATAAAATATTACTTAGGACAAAAGAGAATAGGTATAAATGGAAATTAAATTTTTCAGCTTAATTAAAACCTTAAGAATCCAAACAGAACAATTCACATTTATCTCTCGTCCAGCTAAGGTGATACTTCCACTCAGAATCCAATATAATACAGAGGAGCTGCATTAATAGCACCCTTAAGGCTGTCATGCAAGAAAATTTTCTAGCATCTGTCCCTTTGTGTTGGTATTATGCTGTCTAACCAGTGTGGTTTTATGTCCTAAAGTCAGTGGTGCCAGTCTTCCCGTGACATAGGGAGCAAGCTGTCTACAAGAGTCATTGGCAAGATCTGTAGATAAGCATGATGTTAATGATGGGCCTTTCTACCTCTCTGGGTCTGGAATTCATTTTTTATTATTTTTCTATCTTCTTAGATCACAGTCTGTCTCCTTTGCATTGGTTCTCAGCTACAGTTTGTAATGCCACAACAATATAAAAAATTGTTGCATGTTATTTAATGTCTAGTTTGTTGTCTGCTGTTTAAACAAATTAAAGCACTACAGACCAAGGCAATCCCTAACCAAAGGTCCTGTTTATTGGGGTATGTTTGTATATAATCACATATGATGTGAATATTTGCATGGAAAAGACATAAACTGAGAGTGAATATTTGCATAGAAAGGGCATAAATTGAGAGTTCAAATGGCTCCTTAAAATATTTTATTTCGACTGTATGAAATGTCTTGTGGGATACTGAAATGAGGCCAAAACTGCAAGAAAACTGGGTAGGTAAACAAAATCAGTTTTCAACATGATTTGAGCTTAAAGCTTAAAGCCATGCTGTCTGTATTCTCCCATATTACTTGTTTGTTTTTTTTTTTTTTACTTAAAATTTGGGAATTTCAGTTTTAATTTTGTAGTCTCACTGGTATGATAAAAATATTATGTTTCCTCATGGAACTGTAGTCTTATGCACAGCTTCTAGGCAGAGTATATAGTGTTCTGTTAAGTGTAAGAATGTTTTTTTTTAATAATAACCTTATCATTCAGATCTATATGCTACATCTTCCTCCAAGATGTTTTACATTAAAAACTAAATTCACATTTTGAATAGATTTTATTAACCACTTCATTTTGCTTTTGATTATGAAAAGAAAAAAAAAAGATTATTAATATAGTCTGAAAAACATTGGGGACCAAGAATTCTTTTCAGTTTTAAATAGTTCTTCTTGCTTCTACAATTCTGGGAATGTAATTTAAGGGGTAAGGGAGAAAAGAGAAACTACCTATATGATTTAATAAACCAGCAGTGGTGGAGAACATAGAGCTTCTGTAGATGAATAATGTAACAGAAAAGCCTTGCTATATTTTCTTGAGCAAAGCCCAAAATACATTGTGCAAAAGATTGCGCAGCTTTCAAGGCCAAACTTGATTGTTAAGTCCAGTTCTGTTCACTCTTGTCCATGTAAACAAATTCTAGGTGTCAATAAAGTCAGTCAGATGAAGGACTATCAACTTTGGGTAAGACTGCAACTAGAATGAGTGCTTCAAAAGAAAGTCCTATGTAACCTATACAGGACATAAGTTACAGCAATGTCTAGTAGTTTTGAGCAATCTAGAAGGATGGTTAGAAGTTGTTTTGGTTTTGAGAGAGAATCCATTCTCAGACTTCCCAATATCCCCGAAAGTAGTGAGAATTTGTTTGAGAAGTACCTACAGGCTAGAGATTGTTAGCTTTTCTCTTTTGAAACTTCTGTATAAAGGTGATGTTTTAGTCACTAGATGACTGTCTAGTCATTACGATATTCAAACAATAAGGCAGAAACACAATTATAAAATTGTTTTCAGGTTGTGGTGTTTAAAATACACTTTTCTTAACAATGTAGTTCTTTGCCTTAATTATCACACTTTTCTTATCTAGTCCATCAATTTTTTTTCTCCACTATCGAAGCTATGTGATTGCATAGAAGACAATCAAGACTTACTAACCAAGGAGAGGACAAGAGAGGAAGATAAAGCCAGAACAAGAATGCAGCGAGCTGTTTGAGATGTTGAACCTAGAGGGAGTTTTTCAATTACTGTTCTTCAAATAATTTTCCTGTATTTGTATTAAATATTTTTGAATCAAAAAGTCTGCAGCTATGACCTAGATACAGTGTCACAAAAATTGCCTTATCTGGACACTCACTGTGTACTCTCTTAATTTCCAACAATTCTCAATTTATTTTTATTCCCCACAGCACAATTTTAAAAGCGATAGAGAATTTCACTCCATTTTAAAACTGTCCGTAACACTGAGTCTGAAATGCAACAACTGTCTGTACCATTGAACTTTGTTCTCTGATCAGCTTAACCTGAGCCAACTTACTAACTGTCAAACTGAAAGGGTAGTCAGGTTGCATAGAATAGCATAACTGGACTTGTTACAACAGCACAGGAGAGACACAGACCTGTTGGAGGTGGTCCAGTGGGTTTTTAACAACAATGGAAAAATTCCCCTTAATCACTTTCTAGGAGAAGAAAGAAACTGTTAATATTAAACACCTTTTAGGGAATATGCAGGATTTTGATTAATTGATCTACTCCACCCCAGCAGACAGAAACGATCAACTTTAAGATCGTGGAACCACAGAACAGTTTGGGTTGGAAGGGACATCAAAGATCCCCTAGTTCCAACCCCCCTGCCGTAGGCAGGGACACCTCCCACTATACTAGTGGGCAGCAGAACAATGAAAAAAAGTGGAAACTGGATGTGTGTGCTCGCAACAATTTTAGTTGCATGGTTACTGAGACCTTGTAACACTCCAGCCCCAGACGTGCAGGCTCATGGGCTCAGCTGGGAGTTTTACTTTAATATATATATAAGGTTCTTTAATACCTGGAGATAACATCAAGACAACAAGCCACAGACTTGTTCCCAAGGGGTTTCTTTATTAATTTAGGGGAGAAAATACAGCAACTTGACAAAGGTTCAAAAAGGGTCAAACTACACAAAATGTTCCACCACAAAACCAATTCAGCACATAGTCATCCACAACACCCAAGTCAATATTTAATTAATCCACAACACTTAAGGCAAATCCAATCCCTCCAGCTCCAAGCCACCCAAAGCATCAAGAAAGGAGCAAAGAAACAGAGGGAGCAAGAAGAGAGAGAAGAAGAAAGAGGGAGAGATAGCTACCACCAAAACTTTGTGAAAGATCAGCTCTCACATGTCCAGGTGGCAGAGCCAAAAGAGATGGCACCCCTGTGCCTCTGACTTTATCTGTTTTGGTCTCTAAAGCCAACCCTCCAGCCAAACGCTCTGGCCCATGGGCCACACTGGAGTCCCAGGCCAGGGTGAGGGGCCGTGTTCTCACTGTCCCTGCCAATTCCAGTTGGGTCAGGAGCTACAGGAATTGTGGGGCATTATAGTTCTCCCGGGCTGTTTGTAACTGACAGACACTCCAGGACTTCCCCATGTGGGTTCCACAGCCTGCCTCAAGGGGCACAATGCCACCCAACCTCTATGAGGTTTGACCCCTCCCTTTCCCTACACACACACACACACACACACAGAGCACAAGATGGTTCTGACCCCATAGTAACTGATCTGATGTCTAACAGACTTTTTCTCTAATTGTGGTATTCTCAACTTCATATTTTATATTCCTTTTCTGTAGTAATTTAATCTATACTATACACTTTGATTAGACTAAAAATTTCAGTTATCAATTTACATAGGACCATTTTGTTTTGTTTTTCCCATAACAAGATTCTCTGTGTAATATCTAGGGATGAAATCAGCATTTCCACTTGTCAAGGGAAAAAGACATTCACTTGTGGTGGTTTAGTTTTCTTGGTTTTGGTCTGGGCCTTCCCTAGTAACCAGGTTATAACTAAGGAAGTATTCCACACCATTCCTTCACGTAATCAGGGGTATATAAGATTGGGGAGTTGCCTCCCTCTCTCTCTCTCTTCCTTTCGTGTGCTGGGGAGGACATCAGGTCTCTGTGTCGGCTTAGCTCTTATCTATGTGAGCTGAGGCCTCTCGGAGACACTGGTGCCTCACTTGTCCGGAGGTGGAGATCTCTACTGCTTCTCTTAAGGGAAGTTACTTTTGGTGAGATTTTATTGTATTAGTTACTTATTGAGCTTTTTCCCTGAGTTTACAAGTGTGTGTGTATCTGTTTTTGTTTTGTTTTTACCCATTTTTGTCCCATTTCCCTTTCCCTTCCCCCTTTTCCCTTTTTGGGGTTGTTTGGGGTTCTTATTCTGTAGATTCATAGTGTTTGATTGTATATATTTGTAATATATGTGAATATATATA
>VWZF01006239.1:93277-106602 GCA_013396755.1 Sclerurus mexicanus | reverse complement strand
ATAAAGGCACTTCTCTATCTATCGCCACTAATGTTGTTTTGAACCTTTTCCTAGGAATGTTAGGCATCAATAGAATGCTTTGGGTTGGAAGGGACCTTAAACATCATCTAGCTGTGGGCAGAGTCACATTCCACTAGACCAGATTGCCTAAATCTCCACCCAGCTTGGACTTGAACAGTTCCAGGGATAGGGTCTCCACAGCTTCTCTGGGCAACCTGTTCCAGTGCCTCACTAGCCTCACAATAAGGAATTTCTTCCATATATCTAACCTAAATCTTCCCTCTTTCAGTTTGTATTCATTACTCCTTGTCCTATCAGTACAGCTCCTGATGAAGAGTCCCTCTTCATCTTCTTTGTAGGTCCCCTTTAGATACTGGAATGTTCCTTCTCTAGGCTGAACAGCATCAATGTTCTCAGCCTCTCTTCATAGGGGAGGTGCTCTAGTCCCCTTCGGGGGGGACTAATTATAGCTATGACCTTTCTCCCCTTTTCTGTAGGGAATGTTTGGTGTTCTTTAGAATATGAATTCATTTCATGTAATTGACAACTATGACAGCTTGCAAGTTTTTATTAGTGTTTTATATCTACATGAGAATCACTATCTCTGGTCTGTTATAATAATATGAATACTGTTAGAAGTAAACAGGGGTTTTTAAAAATATTTTTTGTTGGTTTTGTTGACTTCACTTACAGAGCCCGTGTTATTTCCAAGATTTGATGTAGTCTTGCTGCTGTTTGTCTTCATTTCAATTGCTTCATAACAGAAACATAAAACTGTACATGTTGTGTGCCTCGTATTCTCTCCATTCCTAACTTGTGTGCAGATGCAGCGGTTCTGTCAAAACTAAGAGTTTTTACTTAAGGTAGCAGACAAGCTACAAGTCAATGACTCTTTACTTAACTTGTGGTCTTAAGATGAGGAAAAATAGTGGTTCTACTAGATGTTTGCATAAACATCCATGACATTGTCTTGAAAGTACATGGGTTATACACTGCATTTAGAGAACTGGTGTTACTTTAAATTTTCTGAGGCTATTCCACATGGATTTATTGGCACTGAATTCTCAAAGACTGCAAGTTGATTGATTAGGTTTGATCTTGGGTTCAAAGAGTTTTTCAATTCCTACCTAGCTGTATTTACTTAATCTAGATTAAGTTCCACACATTATCTTTCATCTGCTATGCAAGGTGTTGGTCTATAAAGTATTATTTACATTGATGATGAGAAAGGATAATTGACTGGTCTTTTTTGTCTTTGAGATTTTTTCCTTTCGTTCCCAGCAGAGTGGGAAGAGGTTTAGGCCTTCCTTTTCCTTTTCCTTTTCCTTTTCCTTTTCCTTTTCCTTTTCCTTTTCCTTTTCCTTTTCCTTTTCCTTTTCCTTTTCCTCCCCTCTCCTTCCCTTCCCCTTTTTCCCCTTTTCTTTTCCCCTTTCAATTCCTTTTTAGCAGTCAGTTTGCTTTCATTAACCTAGGCTTGAAGTCTAGAAAAGCTCCTTTTGCATTTTTAAAAAACAATAGGAAGTTTTGTTTATTTTCTACATATAACTGAGAGTGGTTTTAAAGTGCAAATAAGTGTTTTATAGCTCTACCACATCATCAGAAGTGAAACAGTTCTTAATTCTGATGGAGATTTCTGCAATAGAAACTTTTAAGTATTTTATCAGACAACAAAACAACTATGAGGACTTTTTTTAGGTTGCAATGGGAAGCTAACCCAAATCTTAGGAAATTGAAGATTGTGTTTATTTCAGCTATAAACCTGTCAGTTAGTGAAGTTCCTTTATAGTATCAATACTGACAGTTCCCCTGAATGGTTTGCCTACTGAGCTGAATGAGAATCTTTTTTTACCTTTTGCCTCTATACGAAGGACTATACTTCTGGGTCACCAACTCGATGTTGCCTTAAATGCTTGGTATTACTTCATTTTGTGCTTCACAATGTCTTTTCTATGAAAATAAATATTCCTTATCCAAAATCTCTTATTTCTTATCAGCATATCCATCTTTCCCCTTTATATTAAAAGCTAGTTCTGAATTTATGGACTCAGAAATTCCTGGCCTACCAGAAAATCTTATTACTGAGGTATTAGACATGTAGCTGGAGAATTCTTGACATGGTCTAAATAGGTCCATTTTTTTAACAACGGATATGAGGAATGGAAGCATTCCTCATATATTCCTAGTGTGAATTATCAAGGGCACTTAATCTTTCAATAAAAAAACAGAAATGTAGTGATCTGCCAATTTATTTCCTGAGCCTGGAGTTCTGTCCAATGTTAATCACAATTGTTCTGCCAAAAAAAAAAAAAAAATAAAATTAAACTGTAGTTAAGAATCTCCTAATTATAAAACTTTCTGGAAAGACTGTGCAGGATGGAATAATGCTGGTGAGACAGCACGTGATAGACATGGAAACTGAAAAAGATAATTATAGCAAAATCATTGTCCTAGATTAGATGGGATAAAGTACAGATTAGATTAGTTTTCTGTCTGAACCCTGTTTAACTGGGGAAAACAGACTGAAAGGGAATGATAGATGCAATTTTACTAAACAGATAAGGCAATTACAGGGCTATGCTCCTCTGATAGACTTTACTGATAAGCAATATTGTCACTAAATTAATTGTAAAAAAAGACTGTTTTGGCTTTATATTTATAAAGAAACTACTAATTAACATAAAATATTTTGTTTTCCCTGTACAAGTTTAGACTTTAATAACTTGGAGGCTAATTAGCCTATTATATTTGGTGGTGATTTTAAGAAAGATGTTCTGTCTTGGTTTAAAGACTATATATTTGGGAGATGAGAACTCCAACAGGATGAAACCCTTCCCCTTTTATTCCTCTCCCCCTGATGTAGAAGACAAAAAAAAGTGAGGAGGTGTAAATGAAAAATTAACTACTTAGTAAAAGAAAATAAAAATACTACAAAAATGCAGGGGGAAAATTATTTACCCACAGAAGCAGAGAGCCACCAAAACAAGTAGTACCCCACCCCCTGGGGACAAAAAGGCAAACAAAGGTGGTGGAGGGTCTTCTCCACTGATAACCCTCCCATCTGCCCAACCAAGCAAAAGAAAACAAAGGGAGAACAGGGGCAAAAGCAAAAACCACAGGAAAAATGTGCTGCACACAAGAAGCCATGCTAACAAACCAGCCACTCCACACCACCCAGTTAGGTTCAGGTCTTCACTGCAGTGGTGATACCAGTTCAGGATCTCTTTGTTCCCTGCCATGTGTTGTCCCATGTGGCTTGGTTGGGCTGTGGATGAAATGGCACTGGCACTCCAGCAGCAGTTCTGGACACGTGGTGCTGGTGGGTGTGGGAATGACCCCGAAACACTCCAATGCCATCACAGTGTTGTGTCTCTTGGCTTCAGTGTGGAATGCCAGCAAGTTATTGGTCTATGCTGTAGATCTGGCCTCGGTTGGGTGCTGATGTCAGTGACTGGGACACTGGAAATGAAGTGGTCCCCGGGCCAACCTCAGAGAATTCACACTGCTGCAGTGACTGAAAGCAAGAAGGAAGGGGCTGTTTCCAGTTCCTGCAGCTGCTTATCTTCTGCCCTGGGCTGGGATAGTGGGGGCAATCACTTTCTGATGGCTTCTAAGACCCTGGGAAAATTCTGACCCACACAAACCCCTCTCCCCTTTCAAGAGACATAATGATATGAATACTCAATGCTAAAGTTTACTCCCCAGTTTATAACCATAGCTTGTGCTTAATGCCTAATTATGGTTTATGCTGTGTAATTAAGTGTAATTGCTGTAGTCCTTAGACTATAATCTATACTTGTGTACTGGTTTAAAGGTGAACCAGCAGGAGACATGAACCCAACTCAAAAAGAAATAGCAAGTCAGAATTACAATTTAATAAAAACATCAAAACAAGTGCAATGATGCAGAGGAAAAATCGACTTGACCCACAAAAATCAGATGTACAACACAGCACTGTGGGGCATGAACAGAATGGAGCTCACCAGCCCCTGTGCTGAGCACCATGTGGCCCCCTCCCCCTTAGTACAAAGTAAAAGGGAAGGGAAAACCTGTTGGTGAGGATGGTGGTCACAGTCTGGTCAACAGTGGCAGTCCTGCTGAGGTCCTTGTTCTCCTCTGGATCTCACAAGTGGTCCCACAAGTCCCAAACCCCCAAGGTTATGTATGCTTGGGCTCAGATGGGAGTGGCCAGTACCTCCCCCAGAGCGAGGAGTTTCACAATGGGTGATGTACTACACTATGAGTCATGGAATACTCCTTGATGGCCTGTAAGCAGACATGACCCCTCAGGCTGGGTGTGAAGGTGCTAAGGACTTCCTGGAGAGGAATTATCACCCTTGAGTTATTGGTGTGAAGACAGGAAAACTTCCTTATCTCACAGAGTTCCTAAACACTCATCTTGTGGCCTGAGGGGTCAGGTGTGCCCTGGGCAGCTGCTGCAAATGATCCATGAGAAATGACATAGAGAGCGTAGAATACAAAGCCCTGGCCACACCCACACAGTGACAAACTGATTCCGGCCACTATAACCAGGACAACTTGCTATAGACTATAAGGTCTCTTCCAAGCAGCAATTGCACTTAATTATAATAATTCCACCTATTGGTAGCTCTATCAAGCCCATGGGTGGTGTCTGGGCAGATTTCCTTGAGTTTTTTTTCCTAGAAAATTGTCTTGAAAGGAAGGAGAAAATAGGTCTCAGCAAAACAGTTAGGTACTGGGATAGAGCTCCTGAAAATCTCAATTTTTAGAAAAATTTGTGAAGGATAGAGGTATGATAGATACATGCTCTCTGGCAAAAGAGAAATATTTGTTCAGTTGTGAGACCACTTCCATTTCAGAGTTAATTGGGCTAGAGCAAAAGAGGAGTGAGGAAGAAAAGCATCCTTATTTCAAAAGGTATCCAAGAAGCTCTCTACTGACTTTGACCTTTTTGACCTGCCAGAATGTCAGATGATGGCTGTTTATTGATTTATTGACACCATATCAGATTTATTAACAAACACCAGGTAGTTGTGAACTACACATTCAAGATCATTATCAGCAATACAACAGAACCAACAACTCTAGATACTTATGAAATCTTTACAAATTTCTAAAGATGCTTCTTTAATCCTCAAAAATAATAATTCTCCAAAGTCCTAATCCCGTCATCACAGGACCTGTGGACCCCACTAACATGCAGATACCCCTGTTTCTCTACCCCTTCTGAGAGAGATGCAGGTGAGAAATGCATCCACAACCTGTTGACTGTACAGTGGTAAGATCCACCCTCTACAAGGTCACACAGATCCAGTTGAGGTGGGGGTTCATTCTTTATGCACCCTGCACCATCAACCCACTTAGTCCAGGCTGCACCTCAGGCAGGGAGCTGCTTCATCAGGTCTAGGCGAAGGTCACAACAGTGTTGAGATGACTTCTGGCTGTGTCAAACCCACTCTGAATGCCTGCTCTGTTACCAAGGTCTTTTCCTCAATCACAGTTAAAAACCCACCCTTCTCTTCAAGCTCATTCCTCTTTCTTAAGAGTCTTCTGATAATCTCCTAACCAAGAGTATTTAATCTGGCTAACGGTAGTCTTGTGCAAGCTTGCCTTTGCTAAATGGCTCACACTGTTATCAGGCTTTCGGCAAATGCTTTGTGACAATTTTTTGTAAGCCATTTGCATACGCTATTCACACTCATGTATCATGTCACCTGTTACTATCCAGATCACATCACCAAGAGGGATCTTGTGAATTCCTCATACTTAGATTGAAAAGTTTTGCATGAAATTAGACAGTGACCTAATTTATATAAGGTGTCCTATTTATTGACTGGAGACTGTAGTTAGAAGTAACGTCAGACCAAATCTGGGAACATCTGGGAAAATCAAATATTGTTTTGGATACATTATTTACATTATTATTTTTGTTTTCATTTGTTTGGTTGGTTTTGTTAGGGTTTTTGTTTTGTTTTCCGCAGGGTGTTTGTTTTTTGTTTTGTTTTGTGGGGTTTTTGTTGGGTTCCCCCCATTTGTTTTTTCTTTAGTATGATTCTGCTTCCTAGAAAGACTCTTTTTCTGTGAGCTGTATGCAATGCCCACAAAGTGCACCAAACTGTTGAGTATAAATCCAAGATACACAGAAAAGGGATATTTTGGAAAGGGATTTTTTCCAAGTTCAGGACAGGTGTGGAATTCATCGGAATTGATGCCTATTGTGCATGGCTGAAAGGTTTCATCTTCCCAAAAGTGTAATGATCAGCTTGCTTTGCCTCAGACGCCAAAGGAAGAACACTGCTGCAATTTGTTTAAACTGAAGTAGAATTAGAAGTAGACAGGCTAACAAAATTGAGATTTTTCCAGAAACCTAGGCAACTTCATTGAGAATTTACTTTTATACATGTTGTCAGTGGATTTAAAGAAGTCTAATTTAGGTCTTTCCATGTGCTAACAGGTTCCTACAGTTTAATCTTCCCTTAACTGATGCATACATATTGTATAACAAATTATCTCCAACAACTTAAGTGCACATGAGGAACCAAGAAATATGATCTTAAAATTTTTCTTGTGCTGTTGCTTTTTTTTTAATATCACTAAGACGAGTCAAACAAACTCACTTTCAGATAAGGATAGACATGCGGATATTACAGATTTTCTTTGTTGCCATTGTTCTTGAAAATGGTGATGCTGATTTCTTAGGTGATAAACATTCAAGTATTTCTGATTGAATTTTAGGTTTGGTGATATGATTAAATATGATTGTGATGAAGACAATAAGGTCAGCTGGTGTCTGATTTGACGTTCTTTCTTAATGCACAATCTATGGAGGGAGAAATATAGGATGCATTTTGTTAAGGTTCAGGTGATGCTATTTGTTCATTCTTTTCCACTATTGTAAGCAAAGATGGTGAGTTACATTGACTCAGCTTGCACCTGTCTGAATAATGGTTGTGTTCCCAGACCTCTATACAACAGGAAATTGTCATAGTCCAAAAATAGGTTAATTGCATCTGCTCCACTCTATGCAGTATCTAAATGCAAGAATTTCTCCAATATAAAAACCACTGATTTGAACTAGGGAAATTTATATTAATTCGTGATGAATCATGACTGATGTTCAGTCATAATTTTTTGATAGTGCTTTGCAAAATCTGAAGCTATTTAGAAATATAGTGTATGGAATTCTTGGTTATGGCTCACTGTATACACGTATGTTTGTTTTTCTGGGTGGTGTGGTATAACTCCTGATTCTGACTCCTTGATTCTGGTGTTTCTGTGGCAGATAATTCTAATGAAACTATTAGCACAAGAAAGAAAATAGTTTTGTTTTATTAACCCCTTGTTTTAAGATTAGAATCTAATTCAGTACAAACAGTTGCAGAAAGTGAAAGGCAAATACAACTGAATCAAGTGAATTACTTCCATTCACAAAGAGATCTCACTGATATATTCCTGGACAGACTAAAACACTCTTGAGACTTGTTTTCAGAAGTCAGTTTCAATAGTGGAAAGTACTTAAAATTTTTAACTGTATTACAGAACCAGTGTAAAATTTATGTATGATTATTCAATGTGATGACAACTCTGAAGGTTTTTAATGTATTTTGGCAAGGAATTTATTAATTATGTTTTATTTTTAATAATATTAGATTTATAGGGAACTACCTGTGAAATGTCCATGAACATTCGGAAAACAAGGTCTGCAGATAATATCCACCCTTTGATACTTTTTCCTGAAAAGATTCAAGTAACTTCCTTAGAAGTATTGTGCAAATCAAATTGGTCTTGAAAACTGTTCAGATGTGCTTTCACATGCATCAGCAGTATTATCTTTGCCTACACAGTGTTTGGTGTGATCCACAAATGCTGCTTGTAGAGATACTACAAATTTAAAGCATAGTGTACTAACACTGCAAAGAATAGACATACCCTATGTCCTTAGTAATAAATTTCTCTAACATTCCTGTGTAGTTTGCAAGTAGAAATTCTTCGGGTAATGCAAATGTATTAAAAACTCTGAAATTATGTGGATAGTCCAGTTTCAAAAGAAAAATCTTCATCTTCCAGTGGTTAAAAAATCTCAATCACCTTAGTTGCTGGGATGAAATCATAAGATAGATCATATAATCTGTGACTTGCTTCCTGTTGGGTTTCTGTGCTACATTGCAGAAGTCCTGTCACTCTGGCAAATTTTTGGCAGTATAACCTGGATCAGAGATGAGATAAAAGCAAGGGTATGGAATACTATAACAGCATGTGTTTTGCTTAGAGGTTCATAGGAAAAGTAACCCTATTTACTGCACATGATTACTCAGAGATCTCCATCTGCTCTCTTCCCTTGCTGTCACTGCTAGCTAGTACTTTCTATTTCCATCCCTGCCTTTCTCAGAAAAATTATTCAGTGAAAATGAAGTCTTGCAACTCATTAGATTTTACTATGTCCATCAACTACATGTCAAACTCTGAGGTATGTGTTCACCATTAGCTACCCACATGTAGGCTTTCTCTTTGTTGCTGGCAACAGCTTACATTATGACGTGAAGACTGAACTTGATGGCCTGTCTCATTTTGGCTGAGATAATTTTCTTCCTAGTGGCTTATGCAGTGCTGTGTTTTTGATTTAGAGTGAGAGTAATATTGATAACACACTGATGTTTTAGTTATTGCCAAGCAGTGTTTACCCTAAGTCAGGGACTTTACAATTTTCCTGGCTTTGCCAATGAGCAGGTGTACAAGAAGCTGGGAGGGAGCCCATCCAAGACAGCTGACCCGAACTTATCAAAGGGACATTCCATACTATAGAATGTTGTGCCCAGTATGTAACTGAGGGGGAACTGGGCAGCAGAGTCCCATTGGTGCTGGGGAACAGGTTGTGCATCAGTCAGCAGATGCTGAGCAAATGTATTGTGTATCTCTTGTTTCTCTTGGGTTTTAGTCCCTTTGATCTTGTTTTTCTATTTTCATTATTATTATTTTATTGTATTTCAATTATTAAACTGTTCTTATCACAACCTATGGGTTTTGCCTTTTGGCAATTCTCCTTCTTTTCCCACTAGAGGCTGGGTGAGTGAGTGGCTGCACAGTATTTAATTGCAAGCTGGGGTTAAACTATGACATGCCCATACAGAAAATAAGTCTGAAAACATGGCTTGGAGTATGCCAGAAGGCATTCTATAGAGTCCATGAAGCTGTGTGTGCCTGTTTGGTGGTGTAATGTACAGGGAGACACTTCAGAACAGGCTGCCACATGGACAGGAGGCACGCTGTGATCACACCTGCTCTGAGGACTGCTCACTAGAAGCAATGCAGGCATAACCAGTAAGAGATAGCATTACTCTACTCTGCAGAAAAAGTCTTTTTCTCCCCATAGTCTAGGTTTCCCTCCCTCTGTCTTCTCACTTTACCTGTAGCTATGACGAACTTACGAAGACTTCTGCAAACCTGTAAAAAAATTTATCTAAAGATGTCATAGGAAGTGTTTTAAAAAAACCTACAAGCCCAGCTGGCATTGAATCTTCAGATGTCTGAACACCTCTAAAAGTCTGGGCCTTGGGAACTTTTAAAAGTTGCCTACTTTTCTGCAGAGATACATATTTATGTNCATCTCTACTGTTTCTCTTGAGGAAAGTTACTTTTAGTGAGATTTTATTGTATTAGTTACTTATTGAGCTTTTCCCTAAGTTTACGAGTGCGTGGATATCTGTTTGGTTTTTTTTGTTCCTACCCATTTTTGTCCCATATCCCTTTCCCTTCCCCCTTTTCCCTTTTGGAGTTGTTTGGGGTTCTTATTCTGCAGATTCATAGTGTTTCGTTGTATATATTTGTAATATATGTGAATATATATATACTTTTACTACAATTCTCTTTTGTTTTTTTCCCTTTTCTCTTGGCAGGGCGGGGGGGGGGAAATCTGTGTGGCTGGCGTTGGGTTTTTGCCGGGGGCCAACCCAAACCTCCACAATATATGTACGCATGTATTTCTTGGGTAATAATCTGTCATGCTAACTGACAAAAGGTAGTTTCCTGAATTAACGTAGTGTATCTGATATTGTTCCAATGAAGCTGCTGGCTAAATGCTGCTCTGGCTAAAGATTTGGAAAACTTCAGGCAGTACCAATGGGAAGAGCTTCTCCTCAGCCTAGAGAGATGCTTTTTCTGTGCTTTGGTGGGGAAGAAAGTAGTAAGAGCAGCATCTCCTCCCAGATTATGAAAAGAAAATACTAAGCAAAGAGAAAAGATAGCTAATAATTATTAAATAATTTGAATAATATTGAAATGTATTTTAGGTTTAATTTCTCAAATATATGATAGCATTGTCCAAATTTTATACCTTGCATTAGGTTTCATTTCAAAGTGACACTAAGAAAATGTGTATAAAGACAAATAAATTAATTAATACATCAGTAACTGTGATATAGTCGTCTAACTTTTTAACTAAAGTTGAAGTTAATTTGCATAATCTTAGGACATTTGAACATATATCTTTAAAGAACAGCAAATGCACCTTCATAGACTGATGAGTCTTCCTCTGCAAGACCTTTCTCATGATTTTTGGGACTCATGCTCTTGGGACTCTTTCCTTGAGTAAGAGTAGTAGAAAGAAACAGTGGTAGTGAAACAGATAAAAAATATTTTGTCAGTGCTCAACATTTCATGATGTTAATTTCAGTATATACTAGAGAATGGGATAGATTTAAACTACTTGGTTCTTGGGAATACTCAGCCCTTCTGCTGCATGCTGTGTAGATATATACAGAAGACACCTCAACATCTGTTCTTTAAATATACAGATCCATTCTGAGTGGAATCATAGAATCATAGAATATTTTGGGTTGAAGTGACCTTTAAAGACCACCTAGTCCAACTCCCCTACCATGGGTGGGGACACTTAACACTTAGACCATGTTGCTGAAAGCCCCATCCAACCTGACCCTGAATGTTCCCAGGAATGAGGCGTCCACCACCTCTCTGGGCAACTTGTGCCAGTGTTTCACCAGCTTAATTGTAGGTGCATGGAGTTGCTTCTTAATGTAGACATAGATATTTTCCCCTCCATTGGATATGCTAAATAACAACAAGTATCTGAACATACCTTAATATTTCATGTGTTTATTCTGTACAAGAATGTATAGAGATTGAATAAAAACCCAGTAACAACTTAGTATGAAAATGTAAATATGGGGAGATATATATATAATTACATATATATAAAAACATATATCTGTAGTGATATTAAAGGTTGTAATCTACTCAAGTAGGCTAAATGAAGTTAGAGCCTTTCTGACACTGACACAAAGCAGTCTATGTCCAAATTCTTTTGAACTGCTGACATTTGAAATACAAAGTTTGCTCTTAAGCTGGCAATTAGCATGGACAAGGGTCCTTTCCAAACTCCTGAGTGGCACATGGAAGTTGTTTAGGAAGCAATAGGGGCCATTTAAAATACTTAGTACTAGAAATTACTGGATTTCTATGTCTAGGAACATTCCTTGGCTCTTTAATTTGCTGCTGTGAATGCAACCAAAGAAACGGTTGAGTTACTTGAATATACTCATGACCATGTGGAAAGCATGTGACCATGTACTTTGTGCTGTACAGCATCTCCAAATAGACTGCAATTCATCCTTTTCATTAGTTAACAATCAGCATTTCTTGTGCTGGGACCCTCCTCTCTTTGGTATATATGAATGCACATTAAAAAAACAGAGAGGGAAGTCATTAGGAAATCCTTACTGGAGGTGGTGCATGTCTTATTTTAGCTTGTTCAGCAGCCAATGGGACACAATTTTTTCATTCCAGCATAAGCCTTCCCTTTAGCAAATTAAGAGGAAGAAATAGGTCGGTAATGAAAAATGCTTGGTTGGAAATGCTTAGAAATGAAGTCAGTATCACATGTAATAGCACTAAGCACTGGCAATAAAAAGAAAAATCAGGCTGTTGCAGGCATTCTGTGATATCTGAGGCAGAGAAACTGTGATCCATCACTGATTTGTGGGATCCTGAGGAGGAGGACATGCTAATTAGTAAATCCACAGGGAGAAAAAAACTCTCATGTGCTGACACTGATTTTACCACTCTCTCTTTATAGAAATATATGCTGGGTAAAAAAAAAAAAAAGTTTTACACAAGATTGTGTGAACAAGGGGATGAGTATCAGAAATGATTCTGGATTGTAAATATTAGAAATTCTGATATAATGTTTCCATTTTTCTCACTTTTAGATAAAAGAAACAGCAACTCTTTGTTACTACCTTAGGAAGAGTGAACAATTTAACAGTAATCCACTTAATTCAGTAGAAGACAGCTGTGCATTTGTGGCAATAAAAGTTCCTGATTTTCTGTGATAGTTTGTTAATTTTGATTACAAGATTCATTCTCTCCATTTATGTTTCATATCTGTGGAATGTACTTGGTAAAATATGCATAATGTATATGGGACATCTGCTATAATATTGTGAAGGGATTCAAAGATTGTCTTAAGTGGTTAATAGGCAATAAACTGAAACAGGGATGACTGACCTTCCTGACCTTGCAGGCAACTCACTGGTGATTTTTTGTGCTGGAGAGTTCTGAGATTCATGTCATGATTTGGACAGATGAAAAATGCAACTTTCAGGGTAGTTCAGAGGAAGGAGGTGCTAGAGGTTGCCTGGAGTAGAACAAGCTAGGAGTGGCCTGTACAGGACTCACTTACTTGTTTCTTCTACAGCTGGGGATCTCTATTGCCTGTTCCCAGCATGGGCTCACTGCTAGCCATGTGCCCATAGCTCCATATAGGAATGTCACTACTTGAGAATAGAGTGAAAGCCAAAGGTTGACTGAAGTATCATAAAACTTTCTGATTTCATACTTAAAATGCTGGTTAAAATTCCAGTACTTTTTTGTATTTATCCTGTTCAGAACTTTGCAATATATATATTACACAGAGGAAAAATTAAAGTTATCAGCTGCTCTGAATTCTGATTTTTAAGGCTAACAATACATGCACAACATCATCCATTGGCCTTGTGAAATAAAAAACTTCTAATGCAGAATCAGAATCTGCTTCTTATAGTGGATGCAAATGCAGGGAAAAACTTGATTTTTATTCTCCTTTGATCTATAGAAAAGGTAGTGGCATTATTTTTCACATTTCACATCACAGGATGTGAAAATGCTACCACCGTACTTCTGCTGCCAAAGTGCTCTTCCAACCACATCTCAAGAGAAGACTAGCAGCTTTATTTAGCTAACCTGTATGTCATCATCATGGCTAGGCTTCATGAACGAAGATTTGCAAGGGCTCTACCCAAGCTTGCTACAAGCACCCTGGTGGCTAAAAAGGCCAATGTGAGATAGGCAAGTCC
>VWZF01006239.1:54441-76373 GCA_013396755.1 Sclerurus mexicanus | reverse complement strand
TTCTGAGGGTGGGCACCTGTGGTGGTTTGAGCCCTGGATAAACGCCTGGAGTCCAGCAAAACTGCTTCAAGGTCTTTCTCCCCCCATACACTTTTTTCCTTCTAGAGGGAAGGAAAAAAACGCAACTAGGTATTTACAGCTAGAGATAACAACCAAAAGAGAGCTTTGATTAACACCACGGGCAAAGCAGAACTTAGAATAATGCTTAAATTTATTACTAACAAACCAAGAACTAAAAATAAGAAATAAAAACAGTTTTGAAACCCTATTCCTGTTTCTTCTCCTGCACTGACCTTGATGTCTGCATTGTGACGTTGTTAATCCATGGCTGCAAATTTCCAACTGCACCACAACTCCTCCATTCTTAAATATGTTTTCGCGCAGGGGCATAACTTAATAATTCAGAAGAAGGAAGTGTTCCCTGGAGCTGACTCTAAGGATAGGGGAAACTTCTAGCAGCTTCTATCAAAAAACCTTATCAGAGAAACCCACAACAGCACCAGGGAAAATGGGTACTACAGGTTGGTTTTAGATGTCATATATGCTAATTACTGGAAGTTATAAAAACTGTAACATCACTGAATCACGTGTGCACTTACTTCTGGTGTGCACCTAGAAGCTTCTAAATAAAGGTACTTCTCTTTCTCTCTCTCTCTCTTCACTAATGTTGTTTTGAGCCTTTTTCCAGGGAATTTTAGGCATCAGTTTTGGTGGATTGGCCAGGAAACCAGGATTGACTGAAAAGAGGTCTTCAGTGTAGTATATAAAAACTGGCAATCAAGATTTAGCTGTTTTAACAAGGACTACTGCTATGAGTCCACATGTTTGTGATGGCCCAAGGGAGACTTTTCAGGAAGTCACCAGGTGTCTCTAAGAAGTCAGAGGTTTCTTAATCCTGTGCATGAAAAGGGGCTTGAGAAAAGCATCTTCTAATAAGAAAGGGTTCAGACTACCTAAAACAATCTTTGCTGGTATGCCTATACAGTGTCATATGTGTCTGTAAAGTCTCATCACGGGAGGAGTACAAAAGATTGAAGATCCTCCTGGGAACAGACATGACTCTAGATACCCTCAGTACTTTTTCTTGACTTTGGCATGTGAAAAACCCTCTGTACTAGAGAATTGTCCTGCCCATAGAGCTGTGCAACAACACACAGCCATACCATTAATGGTAGAAGCAGAAATAATAAAGCACTTAAAGGAGAATAAACATTCTGGTATCTGGATCCATAAAAATAGCACAACATGGACTGGTGTCTGCAGTACTTACAAATTTTCTTATCTGAATGAATGGAAGAAAAAACCCTCTTGAATTGTGGGGCTGTTGCACATTTAAAGTCAGTTATCACTGCTAAAAGACCCTTGCACATCTCTTCTGTTTCATTTATATTTTTACCCTACCTGTGAAGCTGGATCCCTTCAGACCTATGCCTCTTTCATCATGCTTATTCCATTAGTATTAGTATTGAAAAATTGCAAAACTTACTGTGATTTTTATGTTTTCTAACAGTTTTGCAACCAGAAGATCAGAAATACGACTTTGCAGATAGCAAACAGGAATCCCTAGAGTACCAACAATTGGAAGTACGTGTTTCTCTAGTTTCTGTATTACTTGATCAATGCTGTCACTAATGCAAATCTATTCCCATAATGCATGGAGTGTCATTAATTTTATGTTGTTTATGTACTCTTGCCATAAGGTTAAGCAATTCCTACTATTAAGCTAGATGAAATTGCATTACCTTAATGAAATGCACTTTACTGATAAAGAAGAATGTCACTTTCACAAGTGGAAGCGCTGTTAGCAAATTTTTACGAGAGAATTCCCAAAATCATATCTTAATTGCTTGGACAGCTGTGTAGTTTACATAACGAGCAAACAATGCCAAGGTTTTTTATTTTCTTTGTCAGCTGTATTGGATGTTAGTATGCGTGGTGGACCTTTTTTAGGCTTTTTATTACTTGATTGCAAATCATTCTTCATTGCTGCCCAAATTTATGGAAGGACATTGCTCCCTGAGGTGCCATATCCTTTCAGGTCTGTAACTGAACATGACTGATGGCTCCAGTGTAACAGTTGCTTATTACGGCGCTCACTGAGCTATGATTGCTCCAATACTTTATGTTGGCAGATGTGTTTCCCTTGGAACAGCATCTCTGAGACAGAGGTCATTGATCAAACCTCCCTCTGGCTGTTCCATTATGTGCAAATTATTGCTAAAAGCAGAGAGAGTGTGAAGGGGGGTGGGCAGGTTGTGTGTGTGTATATGTGTGTATGCATACAGTCTGCTCGCAGCAGAATTGAGGGAAAGGAAAAAGCTAACATAATGAAGAAGGAAAAAAGATATCTAACTGGAAAAATGTTTTTATAATGCGATCAAAATAGAGAGAAAGAAGGAAATGATTATTTCAGTGGAGCAATAATTGCATAATATGGTAGAATTTTCTTTTTAACTGACTGTTTTTGCCAGTGATGTGTGGCTTTTGTGTATTTTTAGTGCTGAAGTTAATGGAAAAAGGGTCATTCAGTATCTCAGACACTTATGTTGACACTTGTTAAATAAATGAGAGAAATTTTATTTACTGGAGAGGGCCCTGCTACATAGTAGTGGACAGTGACTGAACTGTGCCTCAGTTCCAAAAAAAAACCCCATAACAGAGACAGAATTGTTGAATTAGATAAAAGAGTGTCTAAATGAGACTATAGACATTCAATATCACAACCACTCTTAAACAGAATATAAACAATGCCTTGATGTTACATGTCTGGTGTTGCACAGAAAAGAATAATATGAAGATCCTATGAACAACTTATGCTACAGGTATAAGAGCTTTGTGAAATGTTAATGTAAACTTTGACCATGAAGTCTGTTTGTCACTAGAAGATATTTCCCTTCCCTTCCCTTCCCTTCCCTTCCCTTCCCTTCCCTTCCCACACTCAGATGACATAGGTTTTCAGATGACACTGAGCACTCACTTTGAGTGTCTTTGCAGTAAACTAAGCTGAGCTGAGCAAGTGGGAAGACCAGGCTGAACTGAGAGAAAACTGTCACCAGTTTCTGTGAGTCACACAGACATAATCTGCATTTCAAGCTGANCCTCCTCTCCCCTTCGCTGGTTTTTTTTGCTAGTTTGCCTGTTTCTTGAACTTCAAGTTTTGTTGGATTTGTTTTAAAAGTTGCTGAAAGTAGATTCCAACAGATAAATAAATGCATATAAAAATGCAAGTGAGTCCTTAGTGTGATCCCATACAATACAATTAGTTTATGATAAAAGTGAGTCACTGAGTTGTTTTACATCATTTTATAGCTTTACATCTATTAGCACTGAGGTTAACAAGAAGAGAAAAATGCTAAAACAAAACAAAAAAAAATCAGTTTCCTACACAGCTTGTAACCTGTAGTTTAGTCTTCAGGATCTGTTCCATGAATTTCCGACCATGGAGACAACCAAAATTTAACACAGTAAAGTCCTAAGAAAATTGCTCGAAGTTGTTCCTACTTGAGAGGTTACAAATCAAGTAGGACTAAATGACATCCAGAGATTTCTTTCCCTCTAAATTATTCCACAGTTGGATGAGGTTGGACAGAATCACAAAATCACATAATAGGGAAGGTTGGAAGGGACCACAGGGGGACATCTGTTCCAATCTCCCTGCTGAATCAGGGACATCCCAGAGTAGATTGCACAGGATTGCATCCAGACGGTTCTTGAATATTTCCAGTGAGGGAGTTTCCATTACATCTCTGGGCAACCTGTTCCAGTATGCAGTCAACTGGACAGTGAATAAGTTTTTCCTTATGTTCAGATGGAACGCCCTGTGCTTCAGTTTCTACCCATGCCTCTTGTCCTATTGCTCAGCACCACCAAGAAGACCCTGGCTCCATCCTCTTGATGCCCTCTATTTGTGTACTTGTACACATGACTTAGTATCCTGGTGGACATCACTGACAAGTGCTGTCCTTCAGGAGTCTGTATTGTGACAAATGTTATTTATTGTCTTCATCAATGACCTAGAAAGTGGAATTGAGTGCACTCTCAGCAACTTTGCTGACAACACCAATCTGAGTGGTGTGGTTGACACTTGAAGGCCAGAAAGCCATCCAGAGGGAACTGGAGAAGCTCAATAGGTGTATCCATGGGAACCCCATGAATTTGAACCAGGCCAAGTGCAGGGTCCTGCACCTGGGTTGGGCCACCTACCAGTATCAATACAGGCTGGGGAACAAATGGATAAAAAGCAGCCCTACCAAGAAGGGCTTGGAAGTGTTTGTGGGTGAGAGGCTGGACACAGGCTGGCAATGCATATTCACACCCCACAAAGGAAGTCAATAAATGTGGCCATCAGGTTGTGAGAAGTGATTCTGCCCCTCTGCTCCACTCCAGTGAGACCACGCCTAGAATACTGTGTCCAGCTCTGAGTCCTCAGCACAGGAAGGATATGAACCTTTTGAAATGAGTCCAGAGGAAGACCACAAAGATTATTAGAGGGATGGAACACCTCTCCTATTAGGATTGTTCAGTCTGGATAAAAGAAGACTCTGAAGAGAACTTATTGGGGCCTGCCAGTACTGGGAGGGAACTTATAAGAATAATGGTGACAAACCTTTTAGTGGGACCTGTTGTGATAAGCAAGGGAAAAGGTTTTAAACTAAAAGAAGGTTGATTTAGATATAAAAAAGATGTGTTTTACAATGAGAGTGGTGAAAAACTGACATGTGTTGCCCAGAGAAGTTGTGGATGCCCCATCCCTGGGAACATTCCAAGTCAGGTTGGATGTGGCTTTGAGCAACCTGATCTAGCTGCTGTCCCCACCCACGGCAGTAGGGTTGAAATTAATGACCTTTAAAACTGTTCTCTGATTCTATATTTTGACAAAGACTTCTGGATCACCTTATTGACTAGTATTAACTATTCTCCAGTAACCATTTTACTGAACTTTACACCTTCTCAGATCATAGTGTGATTGTGCAGCCTTTGTTGGTTTAGGGAGGATTACTATTTACCTATCATACAGTAAAATCCAGTCCACCTGGCTTTCAAGTCTGTACTCATCACAAACATAACCAATCTATTGCCTCCCAATAGTTTCTATGTACCTTTCTAAATTATGATCTTTAGCAACAATATGATCAGAAATTGGAAACAAATTTTCTATAAATTTCTGCTGAAGTTGAAAGCAAGCTTCAATTTTTACCTGGTATTTTGCCTATTCCCACTCCAGATGTGTCCCCTCTAACTTCATTAAAACTTCCTAGTTCAATAAAAAGCTTGCTATAACTAGATTCATTTAGTTTCCAATTTATGTCTTTAAAGTGAAAATGTCTGGGTGAAATCCACAGCTCTTGTAAATTTTGGTAAGTATACTTAAAATATTGAAATACTTGGTCTACTATAACCAGGCCATTGTAACGATCTTAAACTATATCAAAGCAGCAAGACAATGAAATTTGTCTGATAATAAGATGCTTTATTCTATTTTTTGGTAAACAGTTAAGCTCCCACAGAAATGTTTAAGAATAGTTCTCTCCTTTTTTCTCTATTTTTCTTCACAAATACTTTGACAGTGGTCATGTTGGATACTAAGAAATTGCCATGTATAGCTTGTAAATTATTTTATCCACATACTTTGTATTATATCTACTTTAGTTTTCTTTACTGTTATAGTAACTTCTCTCCTTTGGCTAAAGAAATTAATCAAAACCATGTCCTTTGGTGAAAATAAACTACATGTGATTAATAGATAATTTCTGTTCCCCTCTCTTTCTCTTGTTCTTATTTCTGATAAAGATTCACTTTTTAATTTAGCTGGAAATTATAATGATGTTATCAGTCATTCAAATTTTTAAATGAACAATCTGAAAGAAAAGATTTCATTACCCTACCTTGGTCTATTGATTTTGTACATCGTCGCTTGCTTGATGTGGTGGAATTCAGTAACCTTCAAAAATCACTGACAATCTCATCTTTTACATAAAGAAAAATTGGAATTGTGATTTTTATTTTTGTTTTTATTGTTTTTGTATTTTGACCTATGCAGAGAGGAAAAATTCTCTGCTCTTGTTTTCTTCCTGATGAAATGCTAAGATTAATATCTGGATAGGATGATAGATTAGAAAGATGTGGCCTATAACAAAGTTCATTTTGTGTATCAGTATCCTGGTTATAGTGGCCGGAATCAGTTTGTCACTGTGTGGGTGTGGCCAGGGCTTTGTATTCTACGCTCTCTATGTCATTTCTCATGGATCATTTGCAGCAGCTGCCCAAGGCACACCTGGCCCCTCAGGCCACAAGATGAGTGTTTAGGAACTCTGTGAGATAAGGAAGTTTTCCTGTCTTCACACCAATAACTCAAGGGTGATAATTCCTCTCCAGGAAGTCCTTAGCACCTTCACACCCAGCCTGAGGGGTCATGTCTGCTTACAGGCCATCAAGGAGTATCCCATGACTCATACTGTAGTACATCACCCATTGTGAAACTCCTCGCTCTGGGGGAGGTACTGGCCACTCCCATCTGAGCCCAAGCATACATAACCTTGGGGGTTTGGGACTTGTGGGACCACTTGTGAGATCCAGAGGAGAACAAGGACCTCAGCAGGACTGCCACTGTTGACCAGACTGTGACCACCATCCTCCCCAACAGGATTTCCCTTCCCTTTTACTTTGTACTAAGGGGGAGGGGGCCACATGGTGCTCAGCACAGGGGCTGGTGAGCTCCATTCTGTTCATGCCCCACAGTGCTGTGTTGTACATCTGATTTTTGTGGGTCAAGTCGATTTTTCCTCTGCATCATTGTACTTGTTGTGGTGTTTTTATTAAATTGTAATTTAAATTTTATTAAAATGTAATTGTAAAAGACTTGCGATTTCTTTCAGAGTTGGTTTCATTTCTCGTGCTGGTTTACCTTTAAACCAGTACAATCAGGCCCTTTTAACAAAAAAAACCCCAATGAATTATATGCTATGTAGAAAAAATATGAGAGGAGATAGAGAATTGCAAGCACACTCCACTCACATTACACTTGCTTCAGTTATTTCATTTGCTTATGGAGACTGGATTTGTCTTCCACAACGCAGGAAAAATTTCTGAACTGTCACACCAGGCTGGGTTGTGTTTTCCTGGAAGGCATGATTATCTGATTGTTCAGGAGTCTTTGTCTTTTTTTTCCTTAGAAGTAATCCTGCTGACATTTACCTTTCCCTCATCACAAAATATGATAGAAAAAAACATTTAGTCCCTGTAACTGCTGCTTGTGGGGAGAATAATGAAACGGATGTATATTTGTTTCTCTGAGTAAAAATGATTGCAAATCCGTCAGTTCTGAGAAAAAAAAACATATGAGGTGAAAATGGTATAATTTTAAATGAAGTTATTTATTTAAAGACTCAATTGTGTTTCTTTCCTCTCCTTTCACCTCAGATAAGACAAAATTACTGTCTTAGAAACTGCAGCAGAGATTTATGGTCTGGTTACAATGATGCACTTGCACTGGCCTTATTGGTAAGTCATACCTTTTCTTGTGGTGGTTCCAGTGTTTGCTACCCATCAAGACAAACGTAGGCCATGATCTTGAAGCTGTACCATCAAGCAACCTTTTTAGCCTGAATGCAATTAATTCCTCTTATATTATTTTAAGTAGTATAGGAACTGATTTAGGACTTGCATACTGTCTACTATTATAGATATTTTTGACTCAGTTTAGGTTGTTCTAAACAAGTCTAGTAGAAACAATACTACTTTTGTCATGGCAGATTAGGATCTTTTATAGTTTTGAGTTAAAAAAAGTACGTAGAATAACTTACAGATTTAAGGTGAGGGGTGACCAATATATTTTTTTTGTTTAGGCCTCAATCTTGACAGTTTCTCCTGGAATCCTCAAAGATTCCAGATTCCAAAGATCCTTGCATTTACTCTCATGAAATCATAGTGCCATTATTTAAACCTCCTACCTTGTAAGAATTAATTGCATCTGTTCTTGAATGTGTTTGCTTTGAACAGGAAGCACATTAGATAGCAAGGCATATGTAGCTTGCAAAAACAGCTTTTCTAAATTAAAAGACTCAAATACAAAACATATAGGGCACAAGCCCCCATTTTTTAACAGCAGTATTGTCATTGTCATTTGATTATTTTCTGACAAGGTATTGTTAGCAATCTAGTGAATTAATATTCATACCTACATAAAATACCTCAAAAACTAGGAGTTTAAGAAAAACCAAGTGAGTTGACTCCTTAAAACCTGGTTGGTGACTGATGCTCAGTCAATGGCCTTGATATTTCCTCCTAGTAAGTTATGTGTCAGGTAGCAACCTAGGAATTCAAGTCTTCATTTCAGGCAGGAAAAAGAGTTTAAGTATCTCTTCCTCTATAAACAGTGTGATTAAATATAGGAAACAAAAGTATGGGCAATCTATATAAAGTATTACACATTTTTTTTAGGTTCTTCACATCAGGTTGTTCATCTACAGCATTAAAAACAGATCCCTAAACCCTAATATTTTGCTACAGCTGATTGTATTTAGAAATACCATTTTAAATCAAGAAACCTTTCTGGATAATGACTTTATCATATATTCCCAATAAATATTTGTTTTGCTGAACTGGTCTTTTCTAGGTAAGAATAAACAGTTCTTTGAAAAGCCCTAGCACTATCAAAATGCTGTCAGAAAACAGACGGTATTTCAGTAACAGAGACTGAATAAAATTGAACTTCTGTGGCATACAAGTTGTCCATGCAATGTAGTACTTATTCTCATAATTAATGAAACCTTAAAGTGCTTTTAGAAATGAAGGCAATATGGGTAACAGCCACATTGTTCAGCAAAACAGAATATCTGTTAGAAAGAGCAAAGTTGCTAGAAGTCTTTTACAATCATTCTGTAGGAAGCAAGGCTGAAAAAGCAGTCATTTCACATCACTGAATATCTTGTCTAAGCCCTGCTGACTCCTAGAGTACGAAAAAAACCCTGTAGAAATCTAGAGCCTTTGCAGATAAATTAGAATATTTCAAGTTTGTGAGTTTCTTTGAGGTGCTGATGAGATACACTCATGATCTAGTCATCATAGTTGAACTATTGCAACCTGTTTTTAAAGGCACAAATTGGGACTGGTAATGTAACATTTCACTTGACAGGAGAAAATGAGAAACGAAAAAAAAGTGCAAATGAAACCTTAAGGGATTGTGAGGAGACATCTGAAAAACCACAGTCAAGAAGATTAAGCTGATTTTGGTATTCATTTAATTGGAAAGGATATAGGTCAAAAGCATCCATAAAAATAAAAATCTAAGCAGCCAAAAATAATAGAAGAAAAACTGGAAGAAAAAAAAGTCTAATTCCTAGTAGGGAACACAACCTCCAGAACCGTTAATATAGCAACTGCAGATTCCAGACAAGTACTGGAGGATGGATTTCAAAGTGACCAGGTTTGTCCACTGTCCATAAATATATTTGCATCACGTGTGCATTTTAATCAAATGCATATTGAGATGATGATGATCAAAAAGACATTAGAAGTAATCTCAAACAACTTTTTTTAAATTTGAACATTTATTTTCTGGATTTTACAACCTATCTGAGCTGCTATCCATGTATTGTGGAGTGCTGGGACACTTCTGAGGTACCAAAAGAAAACTAATGCTGTGACAATAGAAAAAGATAAGAGAAAATAGGTCAACTCAAGAAATTAGAAATTTGTCTGTCTTGATGAAATGGTGAATAATAGATGTGTTTATTTTTTTTTAAGTGATAAGAAAAGTTAAATAGTGCCAATAGACATATATTTACTGAAAACTCATCTTCTAAAGCTAAGAAAAAAATTCAAGCAAACTTGAATGCTAAAAGTGTTGATGTAATGCAGTTAGGAATCTGTAAATGATTTTAACTTGGTATTGCAAAGCATTTTGACTAAGGAGCAAAACCAGTACTAAATCAGTATATATCAGTCAGGTGACAATATTGCATAAATTATGTTCTTTTAGAACAATTGCTGGGGAAACATTGCTGAGTGGATGTTTTGCTGGATTGACTCCCGTGGACCTAAGGTTGTTTAACATTTTTATCCACGTCATAAAATCATTACTGATCATTTCACTAATGATGTGAAAGCTGGAGGATCAATACAAATGTCAGAGCACAGATAACAGCCAGTCTAGAGACCTCTGTAAGCTGTGTGTAACCAGTGATACATACGTCATGCAGGGAGAAACAAATTCTGCTTTTGCATGCCTAGTGTTCTGGCATCAAGATCATGTGACAGAAAGCAGTGGCTTTGAGAACTCATTGGAAATCACTCACTAAAGGTGAGAATAGTGCTGTGGTCAAATAAATAGTGTCTGGAATAGTTTGCCATTATTAATGAGCTTGGTTGGTGCCTGTGTCATGCCACATAGTGGCCAGGTAAAAAAACTCAGTGTGGACACAGAAAGCTTAAAGAGGCTTTAAAGAAGAGCTGTGGGAATAGCCAAAAGCTATGAAAGAAGTTTGAAATATCCCAACGTCTGGCATAGTGGATAATGAGCCTACATCTTGAATTGTATGCATAGTCCTCATTGGTCTAACATCTCAGCAAGGAGAAGCCAAGCTGGAAGTCAGACTGGACAATGTTCCACCTTTGTAAAAATGTGGCAATGTCAAAGGTGTGTGTGCAGCTGGGAATTAAAACAGTGGGAGTTTTCAGACTGGAATGAGCCTGGGTGAATGCAGTAGGTATCTAGGAAATAAAAGAATATGGAAGGGGGAAAGAAGGAATGACTCTGGGCTGTCTAGTCTCATTTAAAATCTAAAGAATTTCAAGTAAAATGAGCAATTGCCTACGTTTTGGTCTGTTCTGGTGGCTGCAGTGTAGAAGAATGTGGGTCAAGAAAAGACACTTGTCATCAGCACGTTTTCTGGTCTGTCATCCTATGGCTTAATGAAACCCAGTCACTGACAGAAAAAGTCGGACTTGAAATAAACCTCAATTGGCGAAACTAGTCTGCTATCCTGTTTCTCAGTTGAATCTGGTGGCATCTTCTTTTGTCCTTGCTGGTAAGATTAAGGAAGGAGTAATTATTTGTTCTCACTTCTACTGTAGTGCACTAATATCTGACTTCTCACCGCACATTGGTCTGATGTTAAACAGTCAGTGATAGGACAGTACTTTGTACATCTCCTGATCCAGACCCTTAACAAGATGGAAATATAGCAGAACAGCCAGTAGGTCAGTCAGTGGATGAGACAGATTTGATAGACGGAGATTTCATTTGCTTATAGAAAAAGAAGGCTTGTGCTGTGTGGGAAAGGAAGTTATAGACAGCACCGTTATCAAACACTGCAATGTTGGCCTGGGGTCTTTGAACACAGACCTGTCTCCCTTTCCTATGTTTATGCAGAGATGGATTTTGTTTATGGATTATATGATACCTTGTAAATTTACTTCGTGGCTGGAGAATCTTGGAAGAAGTGATCCGTAGTTGTTGTAATTGTACCATGCCTTTTATCAGCAGAGTACTTACATAAGCAAGTTTGAAGCAAAAACCATTAAAGTGTATGTCTTGGAAATACTTTCAGGTTTGGCGGGTTTGGGAGAAAATTCACCTAGAAAATATGAAATACTTACTTCGAAAAGTTAATCAAGTGGATTGTGGCATAACTAAAAGTATATTGCTAAGCCTGTTTATTTTTATTTGTGGGTAAATGACTTGAAAGTCATCAGAAATTATCGGTGACCAAATTGAAGCAACTGAGATTAGCTCAGTTGGTTAGACCGTGTGCTAATAATATCAAAGTTGTGAGTTTTGTCCCCATATGGGCCATTTACTTAAGAGTTGGACTTAATTATCCTTGTGGGTCCCTTCCAACTCAGAATATTCAGTGAAAGATTCATTACTTATGATGTCACAGAATCACCAAATCCCAGAATGGCTGAGGTGTTCCATTCCCAGAATGGAAGGGACCTCTGGAGGTCATCTGGGCCAAGCCTCCTTGTTGGGAAAGACTCCTGCCACGGCACATGGAGCACGGAGAGGGAGGATCATCCAGACTATACATTGTGGAAAAAGAAACCCCTAAAAACAAGACCAGCGACTTTATAATTCAGCATTACCTGTGCCTTTTAGTGTAATTAAAGGCTTTTCTACAATTTAACTACCTCGGAGTGCTGCATCACTTTACTTCTGACCACGTGGGGATTTCGCAATCCCCTCCAGACCCCGAGACGTTTGTGGAGGTAGAGGAGCCAGTTCCCCTCACAGCTGTTACCTCCTGCTCAAGTAGGATCATCTAGGAAAGATTGTCCAGGACCATGTCCATATGTTGTTTGGGTTTTTTTAATATTTCTAAGAATGGAGACTACAACCTCTGTGGGCAACACTGTAGTGTTGTTCAATCATAAAAAATTGTTTCCCACTGTTCAGGAGAAACAACTCACATTTTAGTCTGTCCATTGCCTTTGGTCCTGTCATTAGGCAGCTCTGGAAAGAGCCTGGCAGCATTGTCAGTAAACTCGACCTTGAAGTATTTATACACATTAATAAACTTCCCCCTGAACATGCTCTTCTCCAGGCTGAACTGCTCCAGGTCTCTCAGCCTTTCATCATATGTGATATGCTCCAGTCCCTTCATCATCTTCATGGCCCTTCACTGGAAAATAAGCAGTAAAAAATTTATGTGTTATGATACATGAAACTTGTAAAGTAGATTATGGGAATATAAGTATATAAAAATTAATCTCTTGCTTAAATGGAACAGAAATTTACATATACAGGCATTCATGTGTTTGCAAGCACTTAACACAAGTGTAATAGAAAAAAATACCTTTTAGCTTGAGTTCAAAGCAAGATTTTATGAATTCACAAATTAATAGGTGATTAAACATATGATTTAAACTCAAACACATACATTAGAATAGAAGCACTTTGCTGATCTCTAATCAGACTACTGAACTGCTTACCAGTAACAACTTTGAATTTTGATTAATATTATGCATAAGTAACGCATTAATGTGATGCAAAATTCAATATTGAAACAATATGGATTTTGTGAAACACTAATAGCCTTTGAATCCATCATGTTATTAACTATTCTCACCTACTAACGCAGAATTCTTGGAAAAAAAGTTCCATCTGTTCCCTTCAGGTGGGTTTTCACGGTATAAAATGGAGGTTGCCTGTTTTTGTATAAATTAACAGTGGAAAGGTTACAGAAGTAAAAATAAGTTCCCACCTTTGTGAGTTTGTAAGTGCTAATATCTTCTGGCTGCTCTTCCATATATTTTGAGTATTGAATTCTGGGACCATATGATGAATTTCTAATGAAGCAAACTGGCTTGAGAGTACGCTTGGTGCTTGGTTTAACTGATATGGTTTTGATTATGTGTGCCTCTGACATCTTTAAAAATTTGTCTTTTGACTTTTTGCTTGAAGGTGTGCAGTGAATGTGGATTTAGCTGTCCTGCAATGTGTGCCTATTTAGTTGAGATTTTGGTTTGTGTATATTTGGTTTGTGTTTTGGTTTGTGTATATTTTCTTGCGTGTTACTGGATAATCTACCTTTAAAATTTGAATAATCTACTTTCTGTACTGCTTGCTTAAAAAAAAATCAAAAAATCTAATTTGTGTTTGGAGTTGTGTCTTCTGCTCTTTCTGTGTAAAGAGTAGTAAAGTATAAACAAACCAACAAACCTTTTGATTATTTCAGAAATAAGTGCAAATCCTTGTTTTTATACATTTAAAGTATCCTTGATGGCAAATAAGGACAAAGCAACCTTGAAACATTTGAGATTGGAAATTAAGTTAATTCTAGACACCACTGATAATCTTAAGAGCTACAGAAAACATAACTATATGCAAGACCATGAGATGATAATGGTGAGCAAAAATAAAGTCCTGAGGTTATTTGAAGAGTCTCTTAATATCTCCCCTGTGATAAAGAGAAAATGAAGAGGCTACATAGTCAAACAATACTATACACACTTAATGATTATCAACTGCTTTGGTGGATGATGCAGGTGTTAATCTGTGCTGGAAGTTAAGACCATTAAAAGACAAAATATCTGTTAGATGAAGATGACTATACTAGAAAATATTGGAGTATGAGAAATTAAATCCTCTGTGCACACATTCTGAACTAGAGGCAATAATATTAGGAATAGGAACTAGGTAATGCTGCTGATCTTAGCATTGAGTGGTTTGGTATATCAGAGATGTGAAGAATCCTAACGAATACTGTTGATGAGAATAGTTTACAGGAGATTTAACTAAAATTTTCAGAAGTCCCAAACATGTAGGTAGAATCATTATGCTCTGTTTTTGCATGGTAGAAACTGGGAAGTTGGAGTGGAAGAAACATCATCTTCATCTTGATCCGAGAAAATGGTGGGATTTTTGTTGTTGTTGTTGTTTTTGTTGTTATTTTGGGTTTTTTGTTGTTTTTCATAGGTTTTTTTTATTATTATTATTATTTGGGGAATGGCAACAGCTTGAGGAAGTCATATAAGATCAGAATTGCTGTTGGAAAAACTCAAGTGTAATTTTAGAAGGAACCAAAACTGGATTTCAGGATAGAATAGTGTTGAAAGGTCAGTTTCTATTGCAAGCAGAAAATAGGATCCATTGGAGATCACCCAGCAAGACCTACTCTTTTAGAGCAAGTATTGAATGAAAAGATCTGAAGTGATTAAAGAGTTGTTTATCACAAGTGATAGTAACATCATAATATATGTTGAAGTACAGCTTGTGTGAGTGAGTTATAAGTTATGTTTCATGTGTTTTAGACCACTAAAACACTTTTTGACCAAGAAATAATGTGGTTAAGAATTACAACTTGTGCAGGTTGTGGACTCCTGGAGCTAAATCATGATACATTTCCTGTTGGTGTGATTCAAACAGATCAATGAGATAACAGTAAGGGCAGTATGGGGTTTCATAATCCACCAGGTTTCTGTGATCATTGGCACAAAATGCTAATCACTGTCTCAGGAAGAACCAGTATTCTGAGTGGGTATTTCAAGAAAAGATGAACAATCTTTTCTTAAAGAATCTGTACTTCTGACCTGTTGTCGTTGATAACTGCCATGCAATACGTGTGCAAGGAGAATACCATTCCCAATCAGTATGGAGCTACAACTGAAGTGTAATGAGATTCTCTAGACAGACAAACTCTGAAGTAACACTTAACAGGCAATTTCACTAGTGATTCAGTAACAGGTGGTCTGGAACAAGGGTCGTGTCTTGAATTACCTTGGGTAAAACCACTGGAGAATAAAATTAACTTCAAATATCATTTGTTGGAGTACAATAAGAGAAAAAGACAGATATCAGGAGGGTTTGGTAATCTAAAAAAAGATTCACATATTCCCTGGCACAATGCTCTTCTACTCCAGAAACAAATTTTGGTTTTACTTCCAAACACCACACGTTGCAAACTGATAAAATACTATTACTACTAATACTACTACAACTACATTATTGACTTCTGGCAGTTATTTGAAAGGAAATCCTGTTTTCTGAAGAAAAACTGGGTTCTCATGGCAAAACTTTTAGGAAACCTTTAGTCAGTGATGAATGCCATTTTATAGTGGTGATTCCAGAGAAGTAGAAAAGGAAGGAGACAAAGACAAGAAGAGAGCGCATCTGATAAATTTAATGGGACGTATCACTGTGACATTGTTAGGTGGTGTTCTTTACCTTTTTTTGAAGTCTGTCTTAAGACACTTTCTGAAATATCTAATACTGGTCCATTTTGAAGAAAAAAAACAAATTAAAAAAGAGGGCAGTAGAGCTTTCAGAGCTTTCATCATAGAGCTTTAAGCTCTTAAAAAATCCAACTTTTTCAATTATTTTGCATACTAAGAGGAAGGAGGGATGGCAGGGACAAAGGGAGAGTAAAGGTGATTCTGTCTCTCCATATGCTTAACTCTTTGCTGTCAGGATGCCTATCTTTTCAACTGTTTTGCTTATAGTTCTTCATGTATTGCAGCACTTAGTTGTAAAGAGTCATATATATTTAGAAGAAGAATTTTGACAGTGTTAAATAGTGGATAAAAGTAAACTTATTCACATCATAGGTAGCATAGCCTAAATGCTTTCTCAGCAAAGTATTTTAAAAACGTAGAGCACATCATTATAAATTACAACAGTTCAAATTTCACTGATGCTTATAGGTTGTCAGCTGCATATTTTGCTGTGGTATTTTAAGACAAGAAATACACCCTTTTTAAGTATTAAACATATTTATTTTTCCTGTTACTGAAATATCTTTGAACATGAATAAATATATTCATTATCTTAAAAAGACCCCAACAAAACAACTCATGACTTTTCCAGGAGAACCAGTAAAATGTTACTGACATATCTGTCAGTACTAAAGAGGAACAAAGGCCCACTTATGACAGACTTTTAGTCATATGCAAATATAGGTCAAATGTTTTTAAGAAGGAAAGATATTAAGGATCATGTGATGTTCAACACTGTATCTGCTTTGAGTGTGTGTGTAAAATATGTGGAGTGTTGAGATTTCCTGAAATTCTGTTAAACTGGAAAGCAAAACCTTTGGGATTTCCAGGTGGTAGAATAATTGGCTACTAGAGTGAGAAGTTTATTTCCTCCAAAAGCAACGTGTCTTTGAAAATTTAATTCTGGTTTTAATGTCATTGTTTTCAAATTAATTGTGAAGACATAATTGACTGCAAAATGAAGCACAAATTTGACTCCTTTGACATCGGTTATAAAGTAGACACTGAATAACACAGCCAGCTTCAACTGACTTTGCACACAGAACCATGTGTTTGTAGGTCTAAAATAAAAGAGTGTTTTGCTGAAAATCTTCCCACTGGAGACAGTAACAGTATTTACCTTTTAATCAATCCAATCACTCCTATTCTTAAAAAGCATAGAAAAGGGAACTACAGACTGGTGCATGTCGCCTCTTTGCCTGGGAAGGTCATGGTGCAGATCCTCATGGAAGCAGTGTTAAGGCACATATGAGACAAGGACATGACTTGAGATAGGCAGCATGGTGTCACTAAAGGCAAGTCCTGACTGCCCAATCTGGTGGCCTTCTGTGATGGAGTGGTGGCAATGTCCAACAAAGGAAGAGTGACTGATATCATCTACCTAGTGTTCTGTAAGGCCTTCAGTATGGTCCCACATAACAGGCTTATCTCCAAATTGGAAAGATAAGAATTTGAAGGGTGGACTATTCAGTGGATAAGGATTGGCTAGATGGACACACCCAGAGAGTTGTGGTCAATGGCTCTATGTCCAGATGAAGGCAAGTGATGTATGGTGTCTATCAGGGCTCTGTCTTGGGACTAGTGTTCTTTAATACCTTCCTCAGTGACACAGACAATGAGATCAAGTGCAGCTTCAGCAAGGTTGCAGATAACATGAAGCTGAGTGATGAAGTGCATTCTCATGGGTCCACTTTTCAATTGGGCATCCTCTCCCTCAGGCTGTATTTCTTTGTGATTTTCTATGTGGCATGTCAGGGATCTTAGTCTTAGGACTAAGCTCATTAAAAAAATTACTCTTTGCTTTATCAGAGGTTTCTCACATGAGATGACGGACTCATCCATTCAGAGTTGGATGCTTGCCTTCTGCTCATTACTGATATTCTGCAGACAGGTCCAGACAAGTGCATTCTAGATAGTGAATCTTTTGGATATCAGACACTATATATTATGTCTTCATGTATTTTTTAAACCATCTTCCCTTTGAGTAATATATATTAGTCATGAAAACAGACACAGATTTTAGTATAACTTACACCTCCACTTCTTTGAAGTTTTGAATGTGGAAATGGAAATTAATTAAGTAGAAAAGCCATCTGAACTAGAAGTTAAAACTTTTCATGATTTTTCTTAAACTTACTGGTTATTGGAGAGAATTTGAGAATTGCATGTTTCTTTACTGGGACTGTGAAGAAGATCCTGTAATTTTTCAAGTAGCAACACAGTTAGTTGAGGTATATGTTTACTTCAGACAAAAGTAATATTTTTCAGTAAAAGACAGCATGTAGAGAATAGACAGAGTTTAAAGAGAACTAGTTATTGCCTAAATTTGGAATCCATATTGAAGAGACTGAAGAGCTACTGTGGGAATCTTCCACCGTTCCTGAAAGAAAGCCTGATTTTCATTTGTTATTAAATATTTTATTGCTTTTATGATAACGGATATTATGTGAAAAGTTTACCTTGCTTTACAATCATTTATTTGCAGTACTTGATCAGAAGTTTTTTATGCAACTTGAGGATCATTGTTTTCTGCCTAGTACAGAGGTATACAAACACAAAGAGATGCTGCTTACATCCAGCTCTTTAATTATTTAAGCATTTGGTAGTGTTTCTTAACTGATACTGTGTATGATATTGAAAAAGGAAAGTATCTTTTGCTGTGTCTGTACTGATGAAGTATTAGCTGAAATCATTCTGTAGAATATTCACATATGAAAGTCATTCTAGATGGTTAGTAAATCACATTTACCTTTCATATGTACTTCATAGAGAGTACAATATTTTAAATAACAGTGGGAGAAGACTTGTATTTTTTAAGGAAAGACTAGTTTTATTATTGTGGGATTCTTAAAAGGCTTTTGGGGGATTAAAAGGCAAAAACCTGCCAAGGGGAAGCTTAGGAAGGAAAGAAAAATATCATTGGACTTATTTTTTCAATATGGCAAAATAACATTGGAGACCATGCAGAGTTTTCTGAATATTGATGTTGGTCTAAGAGTCTACTCAGTATGTAAGAACCTACTAATATTTCTAAATCCCTACTAATATTTCTAAATGCAACTCTTCTTGTATGAAAACACAATACAGCGTCTTGAGTTTTACCTTAGAAATAGCTAGTGTATAAATACAGTATCATCAGTAATGCTGCTCTGTATTTAAGGATTGCTATTTCCTCTGGATATAGAATATTACTTTCTAGCAAAGAGTCATGAGAAAGGGTAGTGTTTGCTTATGAAAGCTGTGGTGAGAAAAACAAAAAGTTCAGAGAATAGCCTTCAGTTTTCTTCTGGGAACCTGATGTGGGACTTTATCAGTAGTTCTAAGGAGCTTTAATATGAATTGTATATATTACGTGATGGGAGCAGAACACTTTCTTCCCCTTTTCTCTTAGTGTGTTACCTCATACGAGAATTCTTCAGCTTTTGGAGAATATTTTAGAGTTATGGCAAATAAAATATATTGACATAAACTCACATACATTAGTACATTCAAATATTTTTACCAAAATATCCAGATTTACTATGGTATATTTAGGGAAGAAACCAAAGGTGTAAAAAGGGAGAGTGACCTGTATGACTGAGGGAGGAAGAAGCTTAGGAAAACAGAGGTGGAAGGGGATGAAAAGAGCAGTCATGTGTGATTTATGTGTTTATCTGGCCTTCCCCTGATTCGTTCCTGATCATTGCAGTCTGTCCTATCTTATTAATAAACTGTATCTTATTAATAAACTTGCTCTGGGACTAGAAGGGCAATGTGTACATGGTGCTAGTGACTGGAGTGAATTATGGGGGTGTGAGTGAGTGTGTGATGGCCAAGCCACATCAGCTGGTGAGTAGGTGAAGGGACTTGAAAGCAGGAGGTGAGTGAGACTCTCAACAGCCACCTCTCAATGTGAGAGTGCCCATGTGTCTCTAAGTGTGAGAGCACATGGTGGTCTGCTATATACCAGGGAATCTTGGCCAAATAGTGTGTGCATGTGTATATGCATGTGTGTGTCTGTGTTCCTGTCCATCTGTCTTTATGTTCAGGTGCTGTCACACAGGGAGAAGATCCACATTGTGAATGACACTGTTTAGCAGAAGTCACTTTATACAGTATAAAAATTAATGCGCTATTAATAGGTGTTCTTCCCATTTTTAGCAAATAATTTTAAATAAAATGCTAAGTCTGCATTTTTTTCCACAGCATTTTATTCCTCAGTTTTTACCAAAGTATTTTATTTCCTTGTTTCAATCTTTGGGCATATTTGGTTTAGAACTTGTAAATACAAGTTCACTGATTAAAATTAAAATTAGGTTTAGTTCTATAAACTTCAGCAGGATTGCTGATCTGAAATAATCATCCTAAACAAGCAGTTTTAGACTGAGTCATTGCTTGGTAGCCAGCTCTTCAGTGTCTAGCTGTACTAAATGCCCTTAAGGAAGTTACTCCAAAACAGATAACATTTGCAAGAGTTGTTGATTTCTACTACCTATTACTAGCTATTACTGATTTTATGCCCTGTGTCTCTGAAAAACCCATTCACATTTATCCTTTCGTCTCAGCTCATAGTCTTTCCCAAACTGTTTCTTTTATAGTGCTGGCCTCTTGCTGAAGCTGTCTTTGGTCTGTCCTCACCGTTTGGAGACTTCTCTGTTTCTCCCACTTCCAACCATAGCTTCTCTCACCTCCTTCCTTCTCATTTCTGGCATGATGGTCATGCTTGTCTACTCCAACAAGTCTCTGTTGTCAAACAACTTTTTGGTCTCCTGTGTGTTCAAATCAGGTAATTTCCTTTCCAGGGATTATGAGGTGACAGAAGAAAGCATGTTTGGATGGCACTGGCTTGAGAAGAGGTTCCTTGGTCTTACTTCCAGTGTTCACCTCAGACTTGGTTTCTAGTAATGATAAAAGCTCTGCTTTCTTTATGATCTCAAAGATATTAAATGCTATGGGGAGACATCATCTGTAGACAATAAGATTATCAGAAGGAGTAGAATGTGTTCAGTCATGCTAAACTTCATTTAAACCAAATGTGAGGTAAATTACACCAAGTCTTTTTTGAACACTGTGAATTTTTCCATAATTATGACAGATATAAGGAGATTCTCAGTAACAACAAAAGGGAAGTTCTTGACAAACAGCGTCTAAGCAATTTTAAGATACTTTTCCAAATTCGATCAACCATCAGAGGAAAATATCAGAGGTCTCACTCTCATGGGATAACTTCTGCATTATTTCGGAAAGTTAGGCTTTTTACTTGTTTTGTTTCTGCTTTTGTTTCGGTGGTGATTTCAAACAAGCTTCTGAGATAGATTCAGTGAGTAGTGAGACTCAGTGAAACACTGAAGGGTACATGTAAACAAGCAGGTGATGCTGACCATAGAAACCAAGTAATTGTTTTTCCTTCCTTTTTCTAACTGAACTGTGATACAAAACTCCCCTTAGATATAGAAGTTTAGAACAATGACTGAGAAAGCACAGGAAAACTTAGTTTGTTTATTTTTGAAGGTTATTTACTTATTTGTGCTGCACGCTTTTACACAAAGGCTCTTCCAGTGCCTCACTACCATCACAATAAATACTTTATTCCTAATATCTAATCTAAACCTACTCTCAGTTTGAAACCATTCCCCTGGCTTTGTGCAATAACAGAACAAAAAGGTAGGTCTTGCAATAAAAAATGTAAATATAAAAAGTTTCAGGGTTGTAATAAAATTTTATTGGTCATTAGGAAAAGCACTAGTTTTAACAGCTGGGGAGCCTAACACTTACCAGGTTGCTTGTATGCAAGGAGCTATAGGTTCCAGTTTGACAGAAAGTAATCTGAAAATGTTACAGATTGGATATGCTGTGATCTTAAAGTCTGTCCTAAGCTGATGAGGACCTCCCCATGACGTAGCAAAACGGAACAGACTTTTTCCTAGGATTTTTGAGTGCTGATGTCAAAGCCAGGTACTTATCCAGGAAACAAAATGCGCTAAAGAAAAGTCAGCTTGATTATTCAGACTTTCTGGAGTTTCAGTGTAAATTTGAAAGCTTTAAAACTAATTCATTGATTTTATTCCAAGGCTATTTCTGCCTGTCCATGTGTCATCCTTAGTCTTACAGGGAAACCCATCTGATACTTGGAAGATGCTCTACAGGAATTAAACTATGACAGTGCCAATATTTACTCTTAAAGGTATAATCTTAAGGTTTTACTCTAAGATGCTTATTGCTTTGAAAATTTGGTTTGGTTT
>VWZF01006239.1:28469-47362 GCA_013396755.1 Sclerurus mexicanus | reverse complement strand
TTTTTTGTGTAAATATAATTAGCTGAAAAGACTCCTGCAATCTGTTTAATTAGTTGTGCAGGAATTCTTGTTCTCTTCCTTTCGTTCTGTTTCTCTCTCCCCCTTTCCTTCTTTCTCTTTCTCTCTCTTTCTCTTCAAATGAATGAACTCCTGAAAGTGTAGTGTAAATTACAAAAAACTCAATAATAAACAATGAAATCACTTGTACATTTTTGTTTCTGACATTTTGTGAAGGAAATAGAGTGTGCGATACACACATGCTCATGTGACATAACAATCAAATAAACAGCATTTATAGGAAATCTTTAATTGGGATCCTATGCTGTCACTGCCTTCTTCCCTATTGTTGAGCTGCAAAACGTTAAAAGGACATTTGATGCTGAAATACGCATCTGCTCATTTTATTTGGAGATTGCACCCTTTTGCCATTGCCATTCTCAGGAACTGACTAAGCCTAACACTGACTGGGTAATTCTGCCTTCTTTTACCTCAAACGATAATAATGTTGTCTCTATTTTATTACAGTCTCTTAAGATTGTGACTGATTTGCATATTCTCTAACACTTAATTAACGATGTCACTTTCCCAGTGCCTTGAAAACAGTTTTCAGTTTTTTCCTCGGCAGGCCTCCAACAATTACCTCCCACATTTTCTGCTGCAGTCCTTTTTATTACTTTAATGACAAATAATTGGACAGATTCTGAGTAATGAGGGTGAGAGCCAAAGGACTGTTGCATGGGAGATGGCTGCTTGTTACATGACACTTTTAGTGGTCTCTAAATCAGATAGACAAGTAGAGTAATGATCATCTTTCAGTAATGAGGCACAATTAAGAATCACCGCAGCAAATGACAGAGCAGTCCATTGAACAATAACCTTCCTCTTCCTTTTTTCCAAAGAAGATCGAAGCTTAATTATAGCATCGCCATTTGCAATGCTATAGTTAAAGTCGTGTCAGCATTTTCATTATAAACTTGCTACTTTCAAGGGTTTATAACTTGCATAAAGAAAAAAATCTGCTTTGAGCTGGAAATTTCCTTGCAAATACTTTCATTTTGTTATTTAATTTTTATTATTTAGTTATTTATTTTACAAAGTGGACCAGCTCCACATCCGTTCTAAATGAGAATCACAGAATATGCTGAGTTGGAAGTGACCCACAAGGATCATCAAGTCTAACCCTCAGCTCTACACAGGACACAACAAGAGTCGCACCATGTGGCTGAGAATATTGTCCAAATGCTTCTTGAGCTCCATCAAGGTTGGTGCTGTGACTACTTCCCTGGGGAGCCTGTTCCAGTGCCCAACCACCCTCTGGGTGAAGAGCCTTTTCCTAGTATCCAACTCAAACCTCTTCTGACACAACTTCAGGCCATTCCCTTGGGTCCTGTCACTGGTCATCACAGAGAAGAGATCAGTGCTTGCCCCACACCTTCCCCTCAGAAGGAAGTTGTAGAGTGCAATGAGGTCTCCCCTCAGTCTCCTCTTCTCCAGGCTGAACAGACCAAGTGCCCTCAGCTGCTCCTTACGTGACTTCTCCTCAAGGCCCTTCACCATCTTTATTGCCCTCCTTGAGATGGTCTCTAAGCCCTGAATATCTTTCTTATATTGCAGTCCTCAAACTGCACACAATGAGGCCACCCCAGTGCAGAGCAGAGCGGGACAATCCCCTCCCCTGACCAGCTGGTGATGCTTTGCCTGATGCCCCCCAGGACAGGTTTGGCCCTCCTGGCTGCCAGGGCACTGCTGACTCATATTGAACTTGCCATCGATGAGGACCCCAGGGCCCTTTCCATGGCACTACTTTCCAGTATTTCATTCCCCAGTCTGTTCAAACAGAATCTGGCCCTTCCCCTTGTTAAACTTCATACAGTTGGTGATTGCTCAGTCCTCTGATTTGTCAAGATCTCTCTGCAGGGCCTCCCTGCCTTCCAGGGACTCAACAGCTCCCCCCAGTTCTGTGTTGTCTGCAAACTTGCTCAGTATCCCTTCCAGTCCTGCATCCAAGCCATTTACGAAGATGTTGAAGAGCATGGGGTGCAAGATGGATCTCTGTGGAACCCGCTAGTGACAGGTCACCAGTCTGATGTCACCCCATTCAGTATCAGCCTCTGTGCTTGACCCATCAGCCAACTGCTCACCCACCACATTATGTGTTTATCCAGCTTTCTACTGGACATTTTGTCCAGAAGGATCCTGTGAGAGACAGTGATGAAAGCTTTACTGAAATCCCCTTGATCACCTATGTGGTTTACCTTGTCATAGAAAGCGATCAGGTTTGATAAGGAGGACTTTCCTCTTACGAAGCTGTGCCAGCTGTGACTGTTGACAACATTGTCTTTCAGGTGTTTTTCAGTACTTCACAGAAAAAATTTTCTCCATAAGATCTTCTGGTGCATCAGTACCAAGCACTGAAGTGAGACTGACAGGTCCATATTTTCCAAGGTCGTCCTTCTTGCCATTCTTGAAAATCAGGACAATGTTTGCCAGGTTCCAGTCAACTGGGACCTTTCTGGATTCCCAAGATGACTCAAAAATTGTTGAGAGAGGTTTTACAATTACATCAGCTGGTCCTTTTTTTGATTCTGGGATGAATCCCATCAGACCCCATAAATTTGTAGAGCTGGAGCAGCAGATCCCACAAAATATCAGGGGCGACTGGGAGTTGATCATAGCTTCATTGGTGTGACAGAAGCTAGAATAATTTGCATTTGCTGAGGATCCTGCTCAAACACTGTATGAGCCCACATGTACCAATGAACAGAAGCCTGGCACTGAAGCTGAGGATCAGCAAAACCTTCTTTTCAGAGCAGCATATTTTGAGGTTTCTTAACATCACAGACATCAATAGAATAACATGTGACAAACATGTCTAGGAAATTTCTGAAGTATATTGAAGGTAATTTGTCACAACTACTCAGTAAGCCAACTAGAAAAGATGCTCTCTTAGACTTGTTATTTGTGAATATAAAAGCAGTCTTGGCAGATACAATGTTAAGCAGCTGTCTTGGCCACATTGTTCACAAAATACTTGAGTTTAAAATTTTTTGGTGTAATGAGGAAAAAGTTCTGTAGAGTTGCTAGCCAGGATTTTAAGGGAGCAAACTTTAAGCTACACAAGGGGTTAGTTAACATTATCCCCCAAGAACCTGCTTTTGAGGGCTATGGGGTTCATGAGTACTTGTCTGTCTTTTATAAGCACAGGAACAAGCAATCCTACTATACAAGAGGGGCAGAAGACCAGCTTGGATGAATTCATGAAAGGAAAAAAAATTCTATGATCTCTGGGAATGAAGTTAGTCTTTGCAGGATGGAGCTGTGGTTCCTGTATGCAGGGGAAAAAAATGAAAGGCCAGAGTTCCACTAGAGTTGAAACTGTCCTGTGCTGTTTCAGACAAGAAAGGCTTCAAGCAGGTCAATGGCAACAGATGACTAAGGAAAATGTTGGACCAATACTTAATGAAGGTGGTTGTCTGGTAAGTAGGGATGAAGGGAAAATGAAGGCATTAAATGCTTTTTTAATTCAGTCTCTAATATTATTTATATAATTTATATATTATTATATTATTTAATATTAAAAGTAAACCTCAGGCTGCTCATTCCTCTTAGCTAGGGGACTGTGAACTTCCATTTGTGGACATTGAAATTACAAGGGATGAGTTAGATCAGTTGAACATTCATAAGTCTATGGTGCATAGTGAGATTCAGCTGAGGGTACTGAAAGAGTTTGTGGATGTTACAGCATGACTGCTCTTGAACATCTGTCAAAGATCTTGGGATTCTGGGAAGGTCCACATTGACTGGAAGCTGAACAATAAAATTGCAATTTATAATAAGGGTATGAGGGAAGACCCAGTAAACTACAGACCTGTTAGTCTAACCTCAGCGTGTGGAAATTTTATGGAGAAGGGTGCTATTGAGAGGCATTTCAAGATTAATGTAATCATCAGACACAGTCAAACATGGGTTCACAAAACGAAAGTCCTCTCTAATTTGATATCCCTCTATGATAAGGTCACCTGCACAGTGAATGAAGGGTAGGTGGTGAATGTAGTTCTTCCTGGGTTTTGGGAGGGCTTTTATACTGTCCCTCACAGCATCTCTCTGGTTCTCCTTCTTCCCTCCTCTCCACTCCCTACATTCCTATGACTCTTTTTTTTTTCCTTGATTAAGAAGGGTAAGTTTCAGCCAAAGACTTTTAGAGATGTGGCAATTGTTATAAGATTACTGTGCTACTTGCTGCTTGTGTGCACAACTTATGAAGCAGGATGGGCTGTGTTTGTATCACATAAGGGAAAACTAATTAGACTTAATTTTTAATGTTGATCATGTTTTGTAAAATATGTAACAGTTTCTTGCCTTCCTGAAATAATTTCTTTTCAAACTCTGAATTTCTAATCAACTACAACATGGAGCCTTTTTTCACTTACAGAGCTAAATGTCAGCTTTTAGGACAAAGAGAAACATTAAAAGGAATTTAAGTACTTCAGTGCTATCAGCATTTAAATTTATGAACTTATATCCTGCATGAGAACTGCATTATTGGGAAACTAGTGGCAATTAGTTTCCCAATAGCAAGTGTAGATGGCTTTTGGGGGTCTCCAAGGATGAAGAGCCCACCAACTCTCTAGGCAACTTGTTGCTGTGCTCAATCAACCTCTCAGCAAAAGAGTATCTCATTGTATTGAGGAAGAACCTGCCGTATTTCAGCTTGAGCCCATTTCCTCATGCCCTGTCACTGGGTGCCACTGGGAACAGCCTGGCCCTGTCTTTTTTAAAGCATTCCTTCTGCTGTTTGGAAACCTTAATAGGACCCCTCCCTGAGCCTTCTCCGGGTGAGACAGTCCCTGCTTTGCCAGTCTTTCCTCCTAAGGGAGTTGCTCCAGTCCCTTCATCATCTGCATGACCCTTTGTTTGACTCTGTAGAAGCTCCATGTCCCTCATGTACTGGTGAGCCCTGAATTGCACACAGTATTCCAGCAATGGCATCACCAGAGATAAGGAGAGGGGAAGGATCATCTCCCTTGACCCACTGGCAAGACTTCTTATGGAGCCCATCCCAGTATATCCCTGGTGTTCTTTGCTGCATGGGCAAGTTGACTCTTGCTCAATTTGCTGTCTGTGATTGTCTGCCACCATACGCTACTGCTGGGGGTTTCTACCTAGGAGCAGGACTTTGCACTTTGTTAAAGAATTTTCTGTCCATCCATTTGTCCAGCCTGATGACATTGCTCTGAATAGCAGAATGCATGACGCTCTGGCATATAATTCACTCCTCAGAGTTTTGTGTCATGGTCAAAATTGTTGAGTGTACACTCTGTCCCATCATCCAGATAATGAATGAAGATGAGGAATAGAGTAGGAAACAGTAGTGACCCAGAGATACTCTACTTGTTACTGGTCTCCATCAAGACTTCATGCCACTGATCACCACCCACTGGACACAGTTGTTTAGCCAGTTTTCTATCTACATTACTTTCTGCTCATTCAGCTGATACTTCATTAGCTTCTCTGTGAGGATCTTCTGGGAGACAGAGTTACTGAAATCTAGGTAAGAAGTATGTGCTTCCCTCTCTTTGTCTACTAAACCAATAATTTCATAATAAAAATTTATGACAGAATCATGGAATGGTTGATCTTGGAAGAGACCTTTAGAGGTCATCTGGTCCAAGCCCCTGCTCAAGCAGAACTGTCTAGAGTAGGTTGCCCAGGACAGTGTCAAGAAGGCTTTTCATTATGCCCATTAGAGAAGACTCCAAAGTCTCCTTGGGAAACCTGTGCCTATGCTCAGTCACTATCATAGTAAAAAGGTGTTTCCTGATATTCAGGAGGAACCCTCAATATTTCAGTCCTTTTGTCCTATCACTGGATTTGCACCCTCCCTGATGTATTTATACACATGAATGAGTTTAGATAGACAATGTCTACTGGTCTCCCCTTCACCCGTCTACCAAGCCAGCCATTTCATAGCATAACTTTATCAAGCTAGTCAAGAATGAAATCTCCTTTGTGAGTATGTGCTGACTACTAAGATTGTCACCTTTTCATTCATTGGCCTGGAAATGGTTCCCAGGATTAGTTGTATCATAACTTTTCAACGGATTAAGGTGAGGCTGACGAGTTTGTGGTTCCCTGGGTCTTCCTTGCCATTCTCAAAGACAGGAGTGACCTTTGCTTTTCTCAAGTCTTCAGGCGTCTCTCCCAGTTGCTATGATCATTGAAAGATTATTGAGAGTGACTTCAAAGTGGCATCAATTAACCTCCACAGTAGTTATGAGTGCAAGCCATCTGATCCCATGGACTTAGGCAGGTCCATGCTTAAGTATTCCCTAACCTGTTCCTCTTGCACCAGGGGCAAACTCCAACTATCCTACAGTTCCTAGCTCCAAACTATCCCCAAGGTATCTGTGGACTGGGATTTCTGTAAATCAGTTTTACTGGTGAAGATTAAGGTGAAGAAGGTATTCAGTACCTCAGCATTTTTCCATATCTTGTGTCACTAACTCACCCATCCTGGAGAACAATGGCCTAAATTCTTCCTAGTTTTTCTTTTGTCTCCTGTGTACTTTTATAAGCCCTTCTTTTGTCTTTGACACCCTATCAAATTCAATTCCATTGGGACTTTAGCTTTCCTAGCTTCATCCTTGGATGAAGCTTCTCTATTCCTCCCAGGCTGCTTGCTGTTCCTTTCACCCTCTATATGCTTCCTTTTTGTGTTTGAGTTTGGCCAGGGCATGGTTTGTTCATTCATGCAGGCCTTCTGGCATTTTCACCTGGCTTTGTATTAGCTGGAATGGACTGCTCTTGAGCTTAGAAAAGGTAAGTTTTGAATATTAACCAGCTTTCTTGGGCTTCTTTTGCCTTCATGGTCTTATCGCAGGGAACTCTTCCAAGCAAATTGCTGAAGAGCTCAAAGTCATCTCTACTGAAGTGCAGGGTTGTGATCTTGCTTTTTACCCTTCTTCCTGTCCTCAGGATCCTAAGCGCTGCCATCTCATGGTTTCTGCAGTCAAAGCTGCCTTTGGCCTTCACATCCCCAATGAGCCCCTCCTTGATGAATACAAGGTTCAACAGAACACCTATCCTCATCAGCTTCTCTATCAGTTGAAGCAGGAAGCAGACATCAATGTCCTTCAGAAATCATCTAGATTGATATTGTTATGCTATGTTGTCCCCCAGCAGTGGGGCAGTGGTTGAAGTCCAGTAGGAGGGTTAGGTGCTGTGGATATGAGATTACTCTTGTCTGCGGAGGGCCTAATTCACTTTCTGGTCAGGAAACCTATAGCAGACACCCACTATAATGTTATCTTTACCTGTCCTGTCTTTAGTCCTAACTTATAAGCTCTCCTTTGGTTCCTCATTCATCCCTAGGCAGAGCTCCATGCACTGTAGTTGCTCTCTCACATAAAGGGGAACTACTCCTTTTTTTATTCCTATCCTGTCATTCTTAAAACAGCTGTACCCCTCCATTTCAAGACTCCAGTCTTGGTGGGAAAGCATCACACCACACTTCCATGACCCCAGTAAGACTGTAGCTCTGCAAATGCACACAGTCTTTGTCACATTTATTTCCTATACTGCATACATTAGAGTTTAGGAGATTTCTTCATCATGGTGCCTTGTAAGCACTTGTTTGTTTACATGCAAAAAACCCTATTTTTGTTGATTTTGTGATCCTTTGCTGACCTATCGTCCCAGGACCTTTCCTTAGCAAAATCACTGGTTGTTCCCTCACAGGCTTGCTGGTTACTCTCTCCCTCACTGCCATTCTTAGTTTAAAGCTGTCTTTTTGAGGTCTACCATCTCATTAGTAGCTTTGCCTAGCTTGGTGAGGTGAATCTCATCTCTCACTGGCAAAGACTGATCATCAATAAAGGGTCCCTGGTTGTAGAACCCAAAACCCTGCCATCAGCACCAATTCTGCAAGTAATTACTGATTTGTCCTACTAATGTCCATCTTCCCGGGAAAATCAAGCACACTTGTGCTCATAACATTGCTAAATGTATTCCTTCAAAGTCTTAGTTGACAACATTAATTGTCTTTTGCCATCATAGGAGATTCATATATTCTAGTGATATGGATAATACCTCATTTGGAAGAGCTGTGGATGGAAGATAAAATCTTTAGGTATCTTAGACATATTGCTGTAGACAGTTGTGGTGGTTTGGCCCTCAATAAATGCCTGGTGTCCAGCAAAACTGTTTCAAGGCCTTTCTCCCCCCACACTTTTCGCCTTCCAGAGGAAGGGAAAAGAAAACCAGCTAGGAATTTATGACTAGCGATAACAACCAAAAGAGAAGCTTTGATTAATACCACGGGCAAAGCAGAACTTAGAATAATGCTTAAATTTATTACTAACAAACTAAAACTAAAAATAAGAAATCGAAACAGGTTAGAAAACACTTTTACACCACCACCCCTCGGTCTCTCCATGCCCTCCTCCTTCCCCTGACGTTCTTGTACTTGCTGCTTTTCTGCTGCCCTTTTTAGAGTTCTACGTATATATGAAAATAGCACTATACAGGTCAAATTCAAATCATAGGCTCATAGAATCATAGAATGGTCTGGTTTGGAAGGTACCTTAAAGATCATCTAGTTCCAACACCCTTGTCCAGATTGCTCAGAGCTCCATCCAGCCTGCTCTTAAACACTACTAAGAATGGGGCATCCCCAACTTCTCTGGGAAATCTGTTTCAGTGCCTCCCCACCCTCACAATATGAACACAGATCAGCTCTTTGGGAAGAAGGGGAAATGTTTTCCTTTTTCCCAAGGATAAATGCTTTGTGGACAACAAGGAATATTTCTCCTTTATTCTACAATCTGTAAGAAAAACTGTTGCCCATGCTGCACTTTCATGGCTCCTTTGACAGCTAAAATGTCAAACCTGAGTCATTCTAAGTGTGACATGATGCAAATGGTGTTGGAAAGAAGCTATGAGTTATATTTGGTCTGTGTGGACTGTGTTTATTGACTTTAAATGCACTATTGTCAAAAATGAGTTTGCCTCAGCAGCTATGCAATGTTAGCTCTTCAGCAGATTGATTTGGTCAATAAAGTCTGAAAATGAAAGGGACTTATTCAGCATGTACTGACCCATTTTAAGGTAAATAAAGACTGGCTTCATTTTTAACTGCTACCACACAGGGAAAAAAGTTATTAGAATAAAAATAAAATAAAACTCTGCAACAACTTTGAGTTATTTGAGCTTTCTACAAAATCTATAGCATTAGACACATAGTTAAGACTATGTGAGCAGAGACTTCTTAGAACTTTTTCTTAAAACTGTTCTATCCTTGTCCTGCCTTTATTGCAGGCAGCACATGTCTTTATGTGTACATGTATGCATGTATAACTACTTGTAAAAAGGTAGTCAGAATTTTCACAGCAGGTGGTTCCTTCTTTCTTATTCTAATGCTTGAATGTCTTTTTAGTATCAGTTTTCACTGGTAAGATCTACTCACCTGCCTCTCACATCCCTAAGCCTACAAGCAAATTCTGTGGAAGTGAAGCAAGTGAGGGATCAGTTAAGTCAAATAGAGATATACAGTCCATGGGCTGAGATGTGAAACACTCAAGGGCCATGAAGGAGCTAGATCTTATGATCTATATCATCTTCAAAATTATAAAGCAACCCTTTGAAGTGTTGTTCTTGGTGGCTGAAAGAAGGCAAATGTTGAAACTATCTTCAAGAAAGGCAAGAGGTAAGATATAGACAATTACAGGCAGCTTGGAAAGGATAAGGAACAAATCCTCTTAGAAGTAATTTCTGAACACTTCAAGTTCAAGAGGTGATTGTCATATGCCAACATGGCTTTACCAAGCATAAATAACACCTGACTGACCTTACTGCTTTCTATGGTGATGTGATCAGTACTGTGAGCAAGGAAGTGAGTGTTAAGTATTTTGATTTTCAAGACTTTTGAGAGTCTCCCAGTATTATTATCATCAACCTGGTAAGACAGAAGTTGGTCAAGTGAGTGACAATTTATTGGAAAATTGTTTGGACTGCTGAACTCAAAGAATTTATACCAGTGGCACAAATTCCATTTGGCAGCCTGTAACTAGTGGCATCCCTCAGGGATCAACACTGAGAACAAAACAGTAATGTCTTCATTAATGTCTTGGACGATAAGATAGCATTCAACCTCAGCAGGTTTATGGACAAACCCAAATTGAATTTAGTGGTCATCACACTGAAAAGCAGGGCCTCTAGGCAAAGAAACCTGGACAGACTGAAGAGATGGACAGGCAAGCATCTCATAAAGTTTAACGTCATTGCACGTCCTGCATCTGCAGTGGAATAAATTAATGCAAAAATGGAAGCCAAGATCCATTTGGTAGGGGAACAGTTCTACTGCAAACAACCTGATGGTCCCAGTGGAAAATAAACAGAACATGAGTCAGAGAAGCCCACTTGCATACTTAGCTGTACTAGACAAATGCAGTTAGCAGGTCTGGAGAAGTGGTCCTTTCTTTGTCACTGGTGTCATCAAGTGTGCAGTGCTCTGTCAAGTTTTGGGCTACCTAGTAGAAGAATAATTTTGACACAGTTAAGCAAGCCCAGTGGAGGCATCGAAGATAGCCAGCTCAGAAAAGAGATAACAAGGGTGAGACCTTGTTGTTGTCTTATAGCGAGATAACGTAAGGGTAGAGAGAAGATGGAGACAGACTCGTCTTGGAGGTGCACACTGGCAGAGACAACAGACACAATTTGGATTGAGGAAAATTTAGATTTTTATAGGTTAAAAAGAAAGGTTTTCTGTTTGTTGCTTTTTTGTTGTTGTTATTTGTTTTATGTTTGTTTTTAATTTTGCTTTTTATTTTAGTGGGTTTTTTGGTTTTTTTTCTGTGGTTTTTTTGGTGTTTTTTTTTTTTTTTTTTAATGAGGATTATCGAATTCTGGAACAGGTGAACAGAAGGTGTGGAATATCCATCTTTGGTTTTGTTCAAGATCCACGAGGCATGCCCTAGAGCAGCCTGATCTAATTAGATCTGCTTTGAGCAAGAGCTTTGTCTAATGACCTCTGAAGATCCATTCTAGATTAAATTACTCTGTGATTCTACAGATATAGTTGAAACATATATTTTCAAGTGCTCAACTTTGCAAAAATCAGACTCTGCTTAAAAACACCAAACCAATTTACATTTCTGTGGCATACATAAGAACACACTCACTGTTTTAAAGAACATACAACTAAGTGATAATTTAAGAAATTAGAAGACCCAGTGCTGAGTATATGCTTTTAAATGTCCAGAAGGACTTAATGTACAATACTAGTATGAGGTGAATCTGCCTTATATAAATTCTATTCCTTACATTTTCCCTAATTTTTTTTGTTCGTTTTTTTGTTGTTGTTGTTCATAAACAACACATATTGGCTACCAAAGTTCTGAGTAGATATGTGCATCATTTATTATCAATTTGAGACTAAATCAGTTTTCTCTTCATTACCAAGCTATTTTCTCCACAACATTTCTTAAAATTATTCCCTGTCATATGTATATGTGTACATGCATCTTCTAAAGACCAGCAATTATCCCCATTTCATAACTTCTTGATATTTTTGAATTTGGGTTATAATAAGACAATATACTTTATTCAGCAGATTTGTTTAAATCTAATTACATAGGTGAATAAAAATTGCTGCATGCTGTTGCATCTAATGTAAGTTATCTATTATTCACACCACATTTACTTTTAATATTCATGCAGATTCTCTTTGACATAACCTACTGTGTCACAGTTAATCCAATAAAGATAAAATATAGCTCAGCAAAACACCAGTCGATTCCAGCATTCTGGTAATTATAAAAGACTATTTCACACTGGTTCCTTCAATCAATGCATTTCCCCTTGGATGAGATAGTGTTCTTCTTTGAAGCTTTCAATCCTCCCAGTGGATTCAGGGGAGCATTCAGGCACTTTTTTAGTCTCTGGGTCTTCCAGGCAGTTCAAAGAGCACAACAAGCCATTGCTGGTTTATCCTCAAAGGCTGACACTGTCTGTTTGATGTATGGTGACTTAAAGAGTCATCTCTAGCAAAGCATGTGTTTGCTACCAGTCTATTGAATCAGCTATTTATCAGCTAATCTGTATGCAACCAGCATGCCTGCAGACAGATCCAAGGATAGAACACAGTCTCCTGCTGGACCTACTATTGATTTGATTTCCCTCTCAAATTTCATAGTGGTTTTCCTGTCCAGTTATTGAAACAACATTTTACCTTATGAAATAAGCTGTATCATTCTGGTGATTGTAAGTTTGTGTGCAAGAGCTGAGAGCTAAGATTTTGGGGTGATACAGTTCTGGCAGGCTTGCCTTTTGCTTGATTCTCTGCAATCCCTGCCTACCACGGCTTGTGAGGCACACATGCAGTGCTGCATTTATTTTGTTTTATAAATTTTAACTGTAGAGCAGCCAAGCCTGAGGCAGAAACATCCAAGTATGGGTGATTTTACTCTTAAGATCAGCTGTAGTCTTTCACTTTTTTGTTGATCAGTAATTGACAATAACTGGCTTTTGTCACTTGATGAGGGAGTGTGAGTAATTTATAGGTATTCTTTATTTTACTAGGTACTACAATCTGGAGGAAACAAGATAGTACCAGTTAAAATGTAAGACATGTTTCTCATAGGACTATTCCCAGGTAGTTCTTGCTAGATCTGGGAAAGACCCTCAAGATTTGTACTACCACACAAAACTAAACTTATTAAAAATGTTTTTACCTATGAAAGAACTTGACAACTTTTCTGATCACTGACTGCCTCTTAAAACAACAGTGGTGCTGCTGGTGACTCTGTCCTCCATCATAGCTTCTAACATTCCTTGCAGGTACAAAAAAGATGAACAACTGTGGATCCTGTCCGCTTGTCACAGACCACGAAAAGGCAGAAACAGTTCTCTTGTAGATTTTTTGCATTAGTGTTTTGGTTTGGTTTGGTTTGGTTTTTTTTTTTTTAGGAAGAGTATGTCTGAACTCATTCAACCATATTATGCTGCCTACTAAGATCATATTTCTCTTCAGCCTTGTCCTGAAGCATAGCAGTGACACTCAGTGGATATGATGGGCAGAATACATAAGATGATGTGATCTTCTGATATGTGTTCAGTTCAGTGTTTTTTGGAAATACTCTTTTCTTTACTGCCAGGTACAAACTTACCTTGCCACTTACCCAAAGATTTATCAGGATGTGGAAATGATGTCTCTATTTCTGTTGCTGCACTCCTGGTGGTGCCAGCGAGACATTTATAAATCTTTCAAACCTGCTTCGATTTTCATTGCAGATACACTTTACAACTCTTAGAGTCTTACAAAAGTGAGACTTAGTCTGACTTTTTTGTATGACAGACTTTTCTATAAAACAACTAATATTCTGAATGACATTAAGAAGTATGATAATGAGGGCAAACAGCAGCTTCTTTCCATACTGGCTTTTCACATCAAATGGTTACCTCCTGACAATTTTCTTCATGTGAACTGAAAATCTTTGCTCAAGTATTAGTCTTGCCAAATCTGTTACTGCTTCCACTATGAATCCATCTGGGGCTCTAATCCTTTTGTGAGCAAAACTGCCTGAGAGCACTGCTCTGAAGTATGTTATTATTTGCACACAAGGTGGAAAAAGTCTACCTGAAACAACAGAAAATGCTTTAGACTGTGCCAGTGCTAAAGAATTGGATCAAGAAGAAAATAACTGAACAGTTAATGTCAATAAGAGATCATGCACCACATGCTTCATAGTGAATGAAAAACTGGTGCATTTGATAAAGAAAGTGGATTAAACAAGTTTGGGGTGTTTTTTGGGGGGGTGTGTTGTTGTTTTTTGGTTTGAGATGGGGTTTTTTTGTTGGATTTTTTTTTCCAATTCTTAGATTTTTTCTTGTCAATTTTTGGGGGTTTTTAACTTTTAATTTTGCTTTCCAGCTTTACTGCATTTCCACTTGCCTGTTTAACAAGCATTAGATCTAAAGATACAAAGCCACTCAGTGGTATTCAGGAGATTCTGGATTCAGAAACCAGCCACTCTAGGCAACTGGAGCTATTAGGATGACTTTTGTAATGCCTTGAGAAATGCAAGCTTTTATGCTCAGGGGGACTGAATCACTGCCATCATTGCAAGCACACAAGCCATTTACAAATGTCCCATATGGACTGCCTTGGATAAGAGATGAGAAATTATAGAAAACAAAGGAGTTTTCAGAACTTCACTGTGTGGTTAGGAAATAGTAGAACTGGATTTTTATACTAAATCCTATAATCAGTGAAGTGTTAGGGAGAAGATTTACCCTGTATACTAATATGTATAGAGTACACTTTAAAGCTTTTAAGTATCTAGTTAGAAGCATGCCCTTGACTTAAGCATTTTCACTTCACTATCTAGTCTGTCTCAGGAAAAAACTAAGCACTGCAAAGCAGGACCTCTTCCCTCAGATTAGCTCCGTTTGTTACAGCAGTGGGCTAATGATGCCAAGGTCGCAGGATTGATCCCTGTATGGGCTACTCCCTTAGGACCTGGACTCAATGATCCTTGTAGGTCCCTCTCCATGCTGAATATTCTGTGATTCTGTGATTCCTTCTCTCTCCCCTACCACCTCCACATTTACTCTACTTCACTGAGGGACAAGCAACCACCAAATTCGTTACCTACTAATACTTCTCCTAAGTTTGATCCAGAGTTACTGCTCTGGTCTGCTGTCTGGATCTGCAGCCCATCCGCTAGAGTGTATGTCTGTCAGCCTAGATGATGTACCTTAAAAAACTGGGCTTGCATGTGAGGGTAAAGTGCGTGTGTGGAAAGGCAGGAAAGAACTCTGAGTTAAGTACTCTGGGAGTCAGGGGTCTTAGAATGTGTTGGTGGAACTGCATAGGCAACATTAAAAAAAATCCCAAACAAACCAACCAGACACAACAACAAAACCCAGTCTGGTGACAAAATCCCATACTTCTGTTTTCTTGCAATATAGCTTGGATACAGCCAACACATATCATAGATGCCTTTTGAAAAATCTTGTCTACCATTTTCTTTTTTTAATATATAATTTAAGCCTAGTTTGTAAATATTAACAGCTAAGACAAATAATGTCTTCTTTATATTTTTATGTTCTACAGTTTCTGGTTACTAAAAATGGAAAAATGCTTTCACTCATACCAACTAGATCTTAAACTTCTTTTGTCTAATACAGTAAATATTTATGAACATCTAGTTTGTACCTGTTTCTTCCTTTGCTTGTAGGTTTACATAACCTTTAGAATTAAAATATAAAATAAGACAGCAGCAAATCCCTTCTTCCTACTGGAGTAAAGATAAAAGTACACATAGTAACTTTACAGTTCGTTTTATCAGCTCCTGACATTTCTACAAAAGCTAGTTGCTGACCAGAAACTAGGTCATGCAATTGTTCTTCAATAAAGATGATCTTTTCATGTGTCTCAGCAGCAGCCTTTCTGTAACAGGAGTCCTGCAGTTTGAGATCTTCACAAATTGAGCTTCATGTCACAGATATTTCTTTTGCTTTATTGAAGTTCTTCCATCTGACTTGAGTTTTCTGACTGATGTGTCCCAAGGTTATTTTGTGGTTTTTATTTATTTAAATCTATTTTCAGATGGACTATCCTAAAGCTGAGAACTGTGTTTACAATGGCTTCTGCTGAAGTTACATCTGAAATACATATTACCAGAGAGGGACACTAAACATTAATGTGATTAGGCAACAAGTGGTGTCAAACAGCCACAGAATTCATGAGCATTCTTGGGAACTTAATTTTTCAAGAAGCTACGTTTTTTAAATTTTCTAATGCTAAGAGGAAATGAATTTTTTTTTGTTTTGTTTTGGTGCTGCTGAAACTGACTGTCTTAGCAAATGCACAATGAAATGTATAAAACTCATTTGTTCAGATACCCCTTACTATGAATATGAATTATGAATCAATGAACGAAACTGTCACTGACTAGGTTCCCTTGGGATAAACTTCATTATATAACTCTTTTGGTTTTAAGAATAATACATGCATATCACACACACAAAGATATTATTTATGAATAAAACTTTTTAGTTCCGTGCAAATCACCTAATCAGGTTTTGAGAACTCCCATCTATTAAAGCTCTTGTTCAAGTCATTCAGCCTGGGTATAAATATATCAACACATTGCTAACCCTGTCTGCCTCAACAGTTTTGGATACATAAGCTGTTATACACTCTCAAAATATTTATTTTGTTAAAGGGCAAAATGCCTTCTTTTCTTGCCTGTTGCTCTGAGATTAGGAATTTAAGCTCTGAATCACAACTATCTTGCTGTGCTTTTAGCATGATTAAGGAGAAGAAAACACAGTTGAACACATCTATACATCAACAGAAACATTTTAATAAAAAGTGTATGCCTCCTTTTTATAAAGCTTAAGCTGTTGAATATCTTACAAGAGCCATAATAAATTTGCACTTGACTATGAATGCATATGAGATGCACTTCATATTATCATTTTTTGTTGGATTTTTTTTTTTTGCATCTTATTGCACCTTCTTGCATCTATTTTTGCACCTTATTGCATCTGAATTTACCTCACTGCATCCAACTACCCTTGACCACTCTTAACAGAGCATTTATCCACTGATTTTGTTCAAACTCAATATTAAGACTTACTTATGTATAACTAGTTGCAATGCAAGCAGAGTGACTTTTTGGTTTTTGTGTTCAGATAGAAAATGTCTGTGCACCTTCAGACACATTATGGTTATTGTGCTCTGAAGAATAGAGAATATATTTTATTTCTTTCTCCTGATTTGCAAAAAATAGATGAATTTCTGTTGTCTTCTACTATTTATTGGTTAAGAGCAGTTCTGGGATTCATTTTGTGCTGGAACTTAGTTAGGGTCCACCTCTAGACATGAAGCACTCCAGAGACTACTTTGTAACCCATGGATCTGGTGGCATCTTGGCTACCTTGAACTGTACTGCTCAGGACAGTCTTGTCCTGTGATCTCAAACTCTGAGATAAGGAGACAACTTCTGAGAGCTAGTAAAATGTAAGTATACTGCTGTAGGCAAACATCGGGTGTGAGAAATTGGATCCTGCCATAGGTAAAAGGTGTGTATAGAAAGTGTCCTTTCAAGCCACCTTTTAAACAGTCATTTATCTTTCTAGGCTTACTAAGGAAACCTGCCCACTGAGGGCCGGATCTATATCTATGACTACTTGCAGAATTAAAAAGGTAGCCCCTAACCACTGTATTTTGATGATTCTGCAAATTCATGAGCTTATTGCAAATATCATTTGGTAAATAGAAAGAAGTAGGTGCCACTCTAAGACTCAAAATAAAAAAAAAAATAAAAAAAATAAAAGGAGGAGGTAAAACTTTTATGAACAATTTAAAAAAATAGAGGATAAGTGAAACAGACCTTAATTTCTTTTTGTATGACAAATACATCTCATTAAGTTATGTTGTAATTGAGAACTTGGGTTGTGTTGTTATTCCTCTAAAGTAATAAAAGGAAAAGAGAAGAGCCTCAACATACATCTGCAGAAGTGTCACCTGTGTTGTATGATTTCTTTTTTAAGAAATTCAATGGGAATTGTTGTGAACTGGTCCCAGCTGGTAGGTAAACCTCTACCCAGTCTCATTCCTCCCAGTGAGATGGGGTCAAGAATAGGAAGGACTAAAACAAAAAACCCAATTCTGGTTAAAAATAAAGGCAGTTTAGAAAGTGAAGCAAAACAGTGCATGAAAGCCAAGTGAAATAAGGAATTCATTTGCTACTTCCCATGGGCAGGCACACAGGAAGACAAATGCTGGAACCTAAAATGGATATTCCATTCTTCTTCCCTCTTTCCCTGAGTTTTTACTGCTGAGCAGCCCAGTGTTGTATGGCAAGGGATAATCCTCTGGTCTGCTGAGTTCAGCTCTCCCAGCTGTGTTGTCAACCCACTTGTTTGTGCAACTCCAGCCCAGTCACTGCAGGTAAGAGCTGGAAAAAAAGAAAAAAAAAAACAACTTGATGTTGTGAAAAAACTGTTCAGCTATACCTAAAACACTGGTATGTTATCAACTCCAGTCATGAGAAAAAGCATGTGCTGAAATTATAGTTAATGGTAATAATACTGCATGCTGAGAACCTAGCAGAATCTAGCAATTTTGGGTAGTGTCAGGAAAAATATATTACATTAACTAAATGGTGTACTGGAAATTAAACATACAAATTCACTTTGTTGGGAAGATTTTTGTCATATGTCTTCCATTTGCTTTGAAAATTAAGGTTGAATGGAAAGGAAGAAGAAGAAAAAGGTATTGGTCTATCAGAGACTGTAAAAAATAATATGGAGTAAAGGTCAACAACTAGCCGATTCTGCATCTTAATAGTAAAGTAATGAAAAATCTTGTTCACTCAAAGTAATGTCAAGCACTTAACTGTTCTAATAATAGAGGAGAACTAACTTGAATCATGTACTGTAGCTTCTTAGTAAGGTTAACAAACTACATTAACCATTCACTCATCTGTAGCTCATAATTAATCACTCCTTGAACATTACACTGTATAATAAATGAGGACAGACATGATTCATTTAAACTTCTAATTAATTCTACTTAATACTATTTCATAGTTCATTGGTAAGTGCTGAGAGAAGGATTATGCTATAGGATATTTGATGCATTACTGACAAAGAAGTAAATACAGCAAATATAACTTAAAATGCATGAGAATTTGCCTATGTAAATACCAATTTTTTATCCCTAGTAGTGTTGGATTAATTTTTTGTGTCAGTTAACATCTTCAATGCCAATTTAGATTTACATTGATTTAAACCAGCTGCAGAAATGAATCATAAGCTCAAATCTTTATTCTATTCAGATCAAGTATACTGCCTCCCCGCCCCCCCCCCCCCCCCACCCCCCA
>VWZF01006239.1:2801-28453 GCA_013396755.1 Sclerurus mexicanus | reverse complement strand
CCCCCCCCCCCCCCCGTCAAATCCTCTAGGAAAAGAAGTTTAGGAACAGTGTTTTACTATGGTGGGACCAAACTTTTTATTGTATTATGAACATCTGAATGCAAAATTTTCAGCTAAATGGTGAAAGTTGAGTAATTTGTGTGCAGAGGCGGAAAATGCTCTATTGAAGTGCTTTAAAAAGGTAAAAATAGTGTTGAAGACTAGGAAGCACAGCAGTCTGAAAATCAATTTTTGTAGGAGCTCAAAAACATCATTTCTCTCCATATGCTTACTTTTCACTTATTTCAAGAATCTGAAATTCCATCATGGAGGAATGTAAGGTTCCTTCCTGGCTTTGCTCTGGTGCTTTCAAGAAGCATGGTACTCTGTTACAATTTTGCAAAAATGGGCCCTTTTTACCAGTGCTGACCTCAAAGATACACTGGCAGTGTCCTTTTGCCTGTGAGAATTGCAACTGTACTATCACTGGATGAAAATACAGGAGACAGACAGTCTTTCTAAAAGATTTTCTATGCAAGTTCAAATATGTAGATAAAAGTTGGAAAAAAAAAAAAAAGAATGAAGAAAAACGTGTGACTTTCCTGTATGAGATATTTCCATTTCAGCTTACTTGACAGTGCCTTATTTAACCTCAGTTGGTTCTGGTGCAAAACCTCTCTAGCTCTACCCCTGGGAGTAAAAATTCAGCTTTATACTTTGTGCAAAGCATCTTTGGTAAACTTCTTCTCAGTAATTTTTCATCCTGTGCCATTATTTTTTAAGACATATATCAATTTGTTTTAGCTCTTGTCAGTTTCAGGAGACTGAAGGAATGAGGAAATTCTAACCATTTAAAACTAGTGTTAGACATCAGATCAGTTATTATTGGGTCGGAACCACCCTGTAGGGCTGCAGCTGTGTGTGTGTGTGTGTATGTCAGGGGAGGGGACCAGACTTCTAGCAGTGCCCACATGTCAGCCAAGACAACTGTGGAGGTTTGTTGCCACATGGTCAGTCAATAAATCTCGCCTGGTAGCCTGCCCACACCACACTGCCTGGAGCCCCTGATGGGCTGTGGCACCCTGCACTTTGGCTAAAGGGAGAGTGAGTGGTCAGTGAACCAAAGGTCCCACCTGCAGGGAGTGGCCACAGAGACCAGAGCAGGTAAAGAGGCAGCACGAGGTCTCCATTGTTGTCCCTGGCCTGTTCTCTTTGAAGATGTCAATGTGTGACCTCAGTGGTAACTGTGTTCTTTCTCTCCTCTTTTCCTCTCTTTACTCTTTCTGCTCTTAATCTCTCTTCTCTTACCCTTTTCTTCATCTTGCGGGTAACCTAAACACTTCCTTTCTGTACCACGCTTAAGTTGCACAAGTTTGTGTTTGCTGGGTGCAACAAAGGTTCCTTACAATAACAATGCTTGTTAATCCTGGTAATCTGTTGCAATGTGCTTGTGAAGTTGCATCTTTGTAAAACCTTTTTTGTCAAAATACCTATATTCTCACCAAATTAAAAGAAATCTCTTAGAGAAAAATATGCAGCTATTTTCCAGATGTTCACTCAAGGTACCAAGTAACCAATGGCTTTACAAGGGTTTGTGTGAATGAAGTCTTTTGAAGCCTGAAATTAGAGTGTAATACCCACTAAAGATGAGCCTTTGGGACTGGAGTGTAACAACTAGATATCTCTATCAAAATACTTAATTTCCTAATTTCTTTTAAAGCTTACACTTGTATAGTATCACAAAAATGAGAAAATCTTAATGGCAAAATGTTAAGAAAAAACATGAAGTTGACTTAAACAAGCTAATTGTTTAGCAAAAAATCAACCTATAAAAAAATCCCAGTAAACCAGAAAATAAATTTTGTTGCATTTGAGCAATTATTTTTCTTAAAAAAAAAACCCAAACCCCAAAAAACCTAAAAAACCCCACCAAGCCACCAAAAAAACCCCCAAAAACTCCACACTCCAAAAATCTCAATGCAACATAGATCCCATTGTAATGACAACTTCCTTGTTAGGAGAATAGGATGGACAGGCTCTGATCTCTTCTCTGTGGGGACCAGTGACAGGACCTGAGGGGATGTCCTGAAGTTGTGTCAGGAAAGGTTTAGGTTGGGTATTAGAAAAAGGTTCTTCCCCTAGGGGTGGTTGGGCACTGGAACAGGCTCCCCAGGGACGTGGTCACAGCACCAAGCCCGGCAGAGTTCAAGAGTGGTTTGGATGATACTCTTGGGCACATGGTGTGACTTTTGATGATGGTTCTGTGCAGGGTTAAGTGTTGGACTCGATGATCTTTGTGGGTCCCTTCCTCATATTCTGTGATTCTGTGGTTCTGCATCTTACAAGAATCTCCATCTCAAACTGATTTAGTGGCTAACTAGCTACCAAAGTTTTCCATCCTTTCAGTAAATAGATTGGGCTGTCTAACATAGGCTCAAGCCCATGCTTACTGTAATTATTATTAAATGCCTGCTAGGTATTCTACATGAGATCAATGAAAAGTGCTAAGAAAATTTTAGAAATTAATTCAATAAGCTCAAATAATTTATAATTACAGTGATTTATTACTAGAGAGTTATTCATATGACATATTATGTATTTTATCTTATTGATTGTTTAATCTTCAGAAATGCAAATATTTTCTGAACTTTAAGAAATGTTGACAAGTTTTTGATCTCTTTGTAGAGATAGTCATGCACAACAAGGTTGTAGTAGACCTGAGAGTTTGGAAACTCTCCTCTTTGGAGGGCTGTGTTAGCTGATGAACCATGGAGGGCAATGAAGATGGTGAAGGACCTCAAGAGAAAGGTGTATGAGGAGCAGCTGAGGTCACAGGTTTTCAGTCTGGAGAAGAGGAGACTGAGGGGAAACCTCATTGCAGTCTACAATGTCATTGTGAGGGGACATTAGATTTCTATACTTGATTCTATTTGATTTCTATAACTGTATTCATGTTATTTTCAAGTTTAACTTTGGTTTGACAGTAGAGTGAAGATGAAACTAAGGCACATGATGCTGCAGATTCACACTGCTCCTGATTAATTGCAAATATTTTATATCCATGTTAGAAAGTGTGAAAATTGTAGTGGTCCATTGAAAAATGGTAAATAGGAAAAGTTTGGGTTTAATTATTCAGTGTCTTGAAAACTATATTATGTGGTGTCTTTTACCTTATTGCATCTGAATTTACCTCACTGCATCCAACTACCCTTGACCACTCTTAACAGAATACAAATTTCTTTTAATAAGTATGAACCATATGGATAAAAATTGCTGATCTGACAAAGCACAAAAGTACCTGTTCTGCAAGACACTATATATACTTGCATTAACTTCAGGATTCTGTATAGAACAGGGTAAGATATTTGATCTTCAAACCTTTTTTCCAGATATGTCTCTATCTCTTACAATAAAAGCCTATTCAAATTTATTATCGCAAAAGGAGACCTGAAATATAAACTACAGAATCACTGAATTATAGAAGTAATAGCCTAAAAGGTGCATTAATGAAGCACATTTTCAGGCAGGTAGTGGATTTCAGGAAATACTTTTACATAACATGAAAATAAGTCACAAGAGAACAATAAACCATAAGTCTTTATATCCTTCATATATTTATTAATCTAATTAATTTAGTTTCTCTAATATGAGGAACTAGAGAATATATGTCAGTTTCTGGAAGACATGGATTCTGATTAATTAAAATATTTTATCTGCCATAGCTCTGCAATTCTGTCTTTAGTTATCAATTTAGTCTTTTGTAACTCATTGCTGTGAATAGAAGAGATGATTCCATTCTGCTCAGCATCACCAGATGCACATTCATGGCTTGAGTGCAGTGACACCATGAATTAGGTCAGGGAACAGCTCCAGATGAAAATTATTTCTAGAATAAAAAGTCTGTTGTCAGCGAGATCATCTCTCTGGTGTGGTCTGTCATATGGCTGCCCAACTTCTAGAGAAGGTGCCAGAAAGAAGTGAAAAAGAAAGGCCTTTTAGAGGTGGGTGCATACTATTTTTACAGCACTCAGTAAGACTTGTGTTATAGTAAGTAAGAATAGAGAACAGAGATGAAGGCTTAGATCATAAAAGGAGTTTAGTTTTCTAGAGGTCAGTACTCAGCTTTCTAAGTACTTGACTTTGGGAATTAGGTTCTCAGGAACTTTGAGGGGAATCTACTGCAAAGAGAGCTCAGGGTGAATCAGACTGGTGAGACATTGCAAGAGTTACATATGCTTAAACTACTGTACAGGTAGAGTTGTAAATGGTTAGAAAGTTTTTTTCTCCCAAATGGAGATTAACAACCTTTATGTTGAACATTTTTTTACACTAAGTAACTTCAATTCCCATGCTCATTTCAATTCCCATGGTACTGTTATCAGGCCTTTAGGAAATAAGGAAGAACACGTTACACCACAATGTTGTTGGAGAAAAACAGTCTCCCAAACAGACCTTTGTTGAGAAAAATCCCTCTAAAATAGCACATAGATGGTAAAAACTTCTCTGAGTAATGTCTTGTAGCAGTTGCACGACCTTACTATACAGCTGTTGCATATTTTATAGGGATTCTGGAGCAGAGAAACATCTTCCTACTGAAGACTTCACTTTCAGGGTATGTGCTTATCCACGTGAAGACCACACTGGATTGGCCACTGATGCATGGCAGACAACTTCAGAGCTTTGTTTCTCTGTAATGAATCTCAGTGAGTGGATTTGTGTTACTTCGAGTAACATGATAAAATTTACAAGTATTTTTGTCCTGACACTGACAGCCTAATCTGTCTGTAAAGTTAAATGAGTTTCAAAATACATAATACCTTGAAAATAGAACACAGGGGAACGTAGACTGCAGTTCATTTGGCTTGGGATCACTTTTATTTTTTTTCTCCCTCAGGAATGAAATTAGCATCATAAGCAGTCTATAAGAGTAACCTACATTGCATTGTGCTCTTCTTCAAGGAAACAGACTGAAAAAGGGAGTCAGTGCTGATGCTGAAGAAACCTCTCTTCTTACTACTCTTTGAGGAAATTTTTTAGGTAGTATGAGAACAGCAGAAAGGGTAGTATCAGAAGAGAGACTCCATGGATTACCAGCTAACTTTTACAGATAACCCTTCTGATAATTTAAGGCTACGTCAGGTTGACTCAGAAAAAAAGAGTTCTAAAATAATGAAAATTTTGTTTTCTTTACTTTTTTTTTAATAGTTTATTCATTCTTCCCATGACATTGATCTTATGTCAATCAGATAAGAATGTTCCATTTTATCTTTTGCTCATTTATATCAGGAGAAACAGGCATGTCATTGAGTGTTAAAGTCCCTAGAGGAAAAGTATGAAAAATATTTGGGTGCTTGTTTCAAAATCTAAGAAAAGGTCTACTTCCTCATTTAAATTATGCAATTTTTAATTAAATTTTAGTAGTTGTTTTTGACCAGTGCTTTGTACTTTGAAGAATGAGAAATGCAAATAGAAATCATCTTCACGTTATATTAAGATTTAGACTTCTAGAGTCAGATCAAGGTAAAGAAATGTACAATTGACTTTTCACAAAAATTCTGTAGACTGCTTTATACTATATCTGTTAATGATAGGAACAGAATCATTCACCTGTTAGAGGTGTTTAGTAATGCTAAGATTGACAAAAGAGCCTGTAAACAGAAGAAATTTTTGAGGATTATCACACATTTTCTGTAAGATACCATCACCAGTTAGCCACCTAATTAAGCAAAACGACTTGTCCAAAAATGTAAATCCTGTTAAGGATAACCAGATGATGACAAAAATCACAAGGGGTTATACTAATGATTACATAAGAATTATAACAGAGTTTTCACTGCAGGTTTTATCTGCAGCCACATTCTGAGAAGAAGCATATCTTCCCCCTCTTTGCTTCCAGTTTTGCCTCTGTGTCAGTGCCTGGTAACTTACATCCCTTGCAAGTGGTTTAGAAGGGAGGCTCAAGTTTGGAGAGTTTGAGGCTCCACCCTATTTTAAAACATCAAAAGCCCTTTTGCCAGGGCTACTTGGTGCCTCTACACTTCTCTGGGACTCCTTGTGAGGACCTGATTGGGCAAAGTGATTTACTGGGGTTTTACCAGCGGCTTCGTTCTGGAAAGAGGTTATCCATACTTTCTCTTTAACACAGGCTGTCAGGCACTATTCTGATTCTTCCACTGTTTCCTCCTGTGCCCAAAGCATGCCATGCTTGCATGACAGCCTGCATCTGGGTGCTTCTGCGAATCCAGAGAGCTTGAGATCTGAGCTTTGCTCTCCTGAGAGAGACCCACACAAGGCAGGCACATGAGCAAGAGGGCCCTCTTCCTCTGGGGCAGGTGCTGCTGCCAGTCAGAGCCTACCAAGAAAAGCAGAGCAAGCCCCACTGGCCAGCCCAGCCCAGCCCAGCTGTGGAGGCTTGGACTGGTGAAGTTGGGCTGCTCTTCTAGAGGAGTGTCTCTGTTTGAGACAGTTTGGAGGGTGACCTCAGACAGAAGCCTCCTCCTTCCGTGGTTTCTCCAGTACAGGAGGAGACCAAATACACCTGGATGTAAGTGAAAAAATAATTCTTTACCAAGGAAAATGCTAATAATAATACTGATAAAACTGGGTTAAACAAACTGATGAGAAGAAACTTCCCAAGCTTTGCCTGCCAGGCAAAATCAAGATGGTAGCTGGCCTCCCCCACTGAGAAAAACAGACATGGCCACAGGACAGGGACAAGATGGCTGCCCTTCCACATGGTTTGCCTTCTCCATGACTGGAAAACCTGGCAGGAGGTTGGTTGGAGAATCAGCATTAGCAGGAAATAGTGGATAGGTGGGATTCAATACTGAGAGGGGCTGGAGTGAGGCCACCCAGAGTGTCGGCACAGACAGTCCAAGCAGGGCTGTGGAGCCCCTAGATGACTGGAAGGACCTGTAAGACACCCCTTACAGGGTGAGTGATGAGACTTGGTTGTTGCAATTTCAATGCAACATTGCAATTTCAATGCCTTCTCTTTAAAGAAAGTAAAACACCAAAAAGCCAAAAAAGCATATTTGGAGAAAATAGAAAAGAAAGGGTGGATCCCAGAATTTTTGGGTAACACAGAAGAAGGAGCGAGAGGGAAAGGCTATGTCAGCTGTGTCTGGAGATGAACTAGGGATGCCTGGGTGCAGAGGTCCCAGTGGGAGGACCCGTCAGGGTTGAGGCCATCAGCATGGCCCACATCCCTGGGCCATGCGCAGTTCTTTGAGGGACCCACAGCCTGGCATCTGCTCAAAAAGCTTCTACAGTCCTAAACTGGCACATGGAAGTGGAAGGCTGGGAGACCATGAGGTGAAGATCTTCTTTTGCAGCAAGACAACAAATGTTGTGGTTCTGGTTGCAGCAAACCAAGAAGTTACTCAAGGATGTGAAAGTAATGTAAAACTAACCCATTTTATACCCTGAGAAACTCTCCCCCTGCCTTTCCTGCACAATGGAGACAGTATTGGAAAGTATTCTCTACAGTGGGTAGCTCCTTGGTTTTGGGATAAAACCATCTGGAAAGCATCTGGATGTTTGTTGGCTATAACAGCAGGCAAAACACCAAGCTCACTGTAGTGCTTTGCTGATACGCTTGTAGGCTGCAGCTACACAGCCATCCAGAAGCATTGAATGAAGAATGTGAGAGTCACTCTCATTGCTCTCTACAGCTTCTTGAAGAGAAGAAGCAGAGACAGAGATTCTTATAGGATACATGGGCTTAATTCAAATCTCCAATAGGGGAGGTTCAATCTGGACATTATTCTATACAGACAGTGTGGTCTAGAATAGGTTTTCTGGAGAGGTAATTTCTGCCCCATGCCTGTCAATGTTTAATAGACATTAGGACTTAATAACGTGCTTTAACTTTAGGTCAGGAAGTTGGACTTAATGATCATTGGAGGTCTCTTCCAGCTGATTCTATTCTATTCTATTCTATTCTATTCTATTCTATTCTATTCTATTCTATTCTATTCTATTCTATTCTATTCTATTCTATTCTATTCTATTCTATTCTATTCTATTCTATTCTATTCTATTCTTCCAATCCATGTTCTATTATATATTTTATATTTAAGAGTTGTATATAAGATCATATGAGAGAAAGCTCCAGGCTGCACAGACAGACATGGGCTTGTATTTGAGTATGAGAGATTTAATTAAGCCTAGCTAGCTAACCTAAGTCAGCTAGCTACTAGAAATCCCCAAATGGCAAAAAACTCATTTGGCTTATGAAAATGCCTTTGCATATCATTGTCTCTCCAGTTAAATAAGACTACGTGTAAATCTCATGGCTGAATGAAATGTTATAAAAATTGCTCATGTCCAATTGTCTTAGTGCAATTTTTCCATTTCGTCCAAGCTCCTAAGGAAAAAAAAAAAGAGATCGTAGAAATTTTGCTGAGATTCAGGTGAATCAAAAATAGGTTTTGCCTGCTCTCATGAAGGTCATATGTAATTTAGAACATACATATACTCATCTTCTTACATCTGCCATAACTTCAAGTGCTGGAGGAATGTCTATAATGCTACGCACTCAACCCATCTATATTTTACTTCAATGTCATGTGTGACTAGTGTTCCAATGATGCTGATACCAGATTATAATAAATCCACAGTATTAGCAAATAAACTTCCGAAGCATTTGGGAAATAGAACAGTGACTTGAAAAGAGAGACATGCGGCTAGGTGTGTGAGATGCTCATGTTGTTTCCATGAAGACCAGTGATGAATAAATACATAAATTTCAAATATTTCAGATAAGAAACTGAATTATTTTCAAGAATTTCTTGGCTGTCAAGAAAATATAGTTTATCTCATAAAATTTTTATTCCTTTTTAAATTTTTATTTTAATATGCAGAAGAAATGTGGAGAAATGTTCACTAATCTGATTGAGAAATAGAAGTCTGTGGTGAAACATCATTAAACAGTCTACATTTTCCTTCCTCTTGATAGAAGAGATGTATTATAATATCAAGATAATTATTTTTGATGTATATGTATCATAGTATTGTGGTAAATTCCACCTATAAAGTTAGTATTAGCTGAAGCACATACTTGTGGGTTATATATTGCTACAGAAGGTCAGGCTTACTGATACTGGGTATTCATCTTGTTTGTATGACATTTGATAGCTGCTCTGTCTTGAATTAAACAACCTGTCTTGTCAAACCCATGGGTCCTGTTGGTCTTGGACACAGTTTTTTTGAGTCTTTTCTCATGGGTCTACAAGGACTAGGAATAAAAGGATTTAAGCAATAACAAACATGTATGTAAGTTCCTACTAATTGTTGTTTGGTTTTTTTTTTTTAGTTTGAGACATTGTGGAGAAAAAATGTTAAAACCAGTGTGCACATAAGATGCAGCTTTGAATGCAAATCTTAAAGGTCTTTTCGAAGACAAATGTTTCTATGATTCTATTATAAAGCTTTGGAACAGACTGCCTAGGGAAGTGGGTGAGTCACTACCACCTGAAGTATTTAAAAGATGTGAAAATGTGATACTTAGGGATATGGTTTAGTGGTGGACCTGGCAGTGTTGGGTTTACAGTTGGACCTGATAACCTTATAGGTCCTTTCCAGCATAAGTTATTTTGTGATTCCAGTAATTGTCTAATAGTACAGCATCTGTTTCACTGTGTTAATATATTTTATTAAATGGAACTGTAATTCTATTTTTCCATACAATCTTCACATACTAATTGCTAGGACTATTGCCATGCTTTGGCTGTGGGAAGATTTTGGTCTATCTCTTGTATCATTTATGGGCTATGACATAAAGCTTTGTTATAGCTCTGAACTCTATCTATATCAATAGCTATCATTTTTATTTCTTCATGTTGTGCATAATCCAGTCCTCTGAGTTTGATCAGTGGGGCTTGTGAGAGTTATATTTCAGTATACCCCAATATATTGTCTGAGATGTCTTGTCATCCATATATATTCTGCACTGTAAAAAGGATGTACAGACAGCAAGTCTGCACTCCTCACAAACACTGGTTTATTGAACACACAGAAGTAATAGAAAATGATGGTCCCATTCAATGGAGTTCTTAACTAAACAGGCTAACAATGTGGCCTATTAGAAACTTCAGTTGCCAACAAAAATTTAAGAATTGACTCCTAGAGTGAGCAACAGGAATAAAGTTGTGTGTATGTTCCTCTTTCTTTTACCTATTGGAGTAGGAGAAAGGTCTTGGAGGATAGTGCTTGAGGTGGCAGAAGGGAAAGAATGTATAATTGGGGGTTGGAATCCACAAAGATTCAGGTTTTAGAAGTATATTGAAAAGCCTGAGTCTGAGCTACATGAAAAACTGGAGACCTCACAGCTGAGATATTTCACAAGGTTTTCAGAGAAATAGATTTTAATCCTCCACCTCTTTTTCTCACAGGAACAATTTACTTCTGGGAATAACATAAATAAAACTTCCAGGGGGCTTTCTGATCTCTCTCCCATCCATCATAGTTGAATGATAAAATGGATTACTATGTCCTGACTTCCAATGTAGGTTGCTGGACCCCTTCTGAAAATACGAGATATTCCTGTCAGGTTGAACATCAGAAATAAAAGCACATAAAATCAACAATTACTATAAAAATCTTAGCTTTCTTATCTTAGATGATTAAATTTAGTACACATTTCCCAGCAGGTTAGATACCTTGTTTAAATTGAGGATTAATGGGGTACTGGGTCTTTTACATTGATAACAAACTCATCTTCTACAGGTCACTAGTGTTTGAATGTTTTTGTGCTAGTACAAATCAGGCCACTCAGAAACAATTTGGCACAAATATGTCACCTAATTTCATATATGGGGTTATTTTTTCTAGGACTCTTTTTTGTTTTTCCTAATCAGAACCCCTTTAACACCTACTATAAACTGAACTTTTGAACTTAAAATGAAGAAATGGATTTAAATTAGAAAAAAAATCAATACTGTAATCCTTTATTTTAAATAGTGTTCCTCATTTAGAGACAAAATTGGACACATTCATAAAAATATTTTCTCTCTGTTTGCCTGTATGTTTGTTTGGGTTTTTATTCATTTTATTCACTACTGATGCTTCAAGGAGAGTGAGGTGAATGAATCAGGCCATAGAAGATAGTTTTCACAGGTTCTATAGGGGAAGAAATATGTATAACAGTGGAAATAGTCTTGATTGTTTTCTATTTTTTTGCCTGCAGATACTAGTTTCTCCTATTGCTTTTTGTAAAGCTTAAAACATCATCAATTTTTAAGGACTTGAAAGTGCTTTTCTATTTAAAATCAAATAAGGCAAACATATTTTTCATTCCAGTACTGTGTGCTTGCTTCTTGAAGTATGCTAGATATATAAACACCCAAAAAACATAATAAAAGAAAAAGAAAAAGGAGGGGAGGTAGAAAAAAATCTAAGTGATGGAAATGAGTAATTGCTTGGCAGCAAGTCTGCAGGGAGAGAACTGACACTGTACAACACATATTTCATGAATAATGAGAGAAGTCTCAGTGCTGTGCAATGACTGCCTATTGGGTAAGAAATTTTACATTTGTGGCTTCATCAGGGCAGATCACTGTGATAAAGATATTTTTTCCTGAGATAAACATACCTTTTTCTTCACTGAAGTGTCATCTTTAAATTTGGATAATGGGTACAGAGTAAAGCCTTGTGGGATCTATTAGAGTGAAATTTGGAATTTCACCTGAATCACAGAATATGTTGAGTTGGAAGGGACCCACGAGGATCATAGAGTCCAACTCCTGGCCCTGCACAGGACCATCCCCAACAATCACACCATGTGCCTGAAAGTATCATCCCAACACTTCTTGGACTCTGCTGGGTTCGGTGTGACCATTTCCCCGGGGGAGCCTGTTCCAGTGCCTAACTACCCTCTGGGGGAAGAATCTTTTTCTAATACCCAACCTAAACTCCCCCTTCCCCTCCCTGCCCCTCACCTTCCTCTCACAAGGAAGTTGTAACTGCAGTGAAGTCTCCCCTCAGTCTCCTCTGGGGTGAACAAACCAAGTGACCTCAGCTGCTCCTCATCATCTTTGTTGCTCTCCTTTGGACACTGTCTAATTGCTTAATATCTTTCTTCTGCTGCAGTGACAGTTCAAAGCACTTCAGTTAAAATTTTACTAGTTTGTTTATTCATACAAGAATGAAAATACACCCACATATCTATAGGTATAAATAAAGTTCATACATACTTAGACTAGTTAATGATGATTTACATACAACTTTTTGTCAAAAGGTAGGAACAACTGGCTTTTCCAAATGCACCTTGTCTATCTTTCCTTGACTACCTTCATCTGGCTTTTGTTCCATTTTGATGTTTGCCTTTTTCTATTAATCTCCTCATTCAAATCAAAGCAAGTACTCAATTTTACCTTTATCTGGATTTTCATGAAGCAACAATTTAAAGACATCTAATGAGGGTCATTTGTTTTTGATGGTGCAGAAAATAGTTAGGAAGGCCTAATGGAATGAAAAACTATTATTCTGTGTTGGAATGAGTGCATTTGCCTGCAGTACCTTCTGTCTCACTTATTCTTCACCTGCCATCCTCTCTTCCCAACACTTTTTGTTCTCATTTTGTTTACATTGTCATTACAGAAATACATAACCCAAAATAGGCATAAAAAAGTGAAAGAAAAGATGCAAGGCAAGATAAAAACTATCTTCTGGCTGTTTAAGCAATTGAACAGTTTGATTAAAACTTTGCCTTTACCCTCAAACTTTGTCTTAACTTTCAATATTTAAAGAAAAATATTTCTAACATACAGTGATTAATATGAATTGTTTGGCTTTCTTTTTGAAGAAATGTTTTAAAGGGAAAACGATATAATTCTGCTGAGGAACCCTGTAAATAGAATCACCCCATTCCTGTTACTTATAATCTTGCAGTATGAAAGTGTTACCAACCTTATGGAAAAAATTGATGGAAAAAGCAGTTTTTGAGAACCTGATCAGACAATTTCTGGTGCAGTGCCTTGATTTTACTAAAACCCTGTCTTGAAAGAGAGTTTAGGTTAACAGCAATAGTGAAGTTTTGGCACGATTCACAGATAAATGTTTAAGCTCTACTAGGATTCCTTGGAAATCTCCCCTTGAACACTTAGCCTTCTGCTATAAGTGAAGTATTGCCACAATGAAGAAAAAACCCTACCAAAACCACCACCAACAGTAAAACAAAACCCAAGGTGTAAGAGCTGTTCTTCCAATTTCTCGTGTTTAAAATATAAAATGGGCATAAAATGTAAGGCTTTTCCTCTAAAAATCCTCATTTTTAAATTTTATTGGGAAGATAATATTATGGAGGACCAACCTCTTCTCTCGCTTTCAGATTGCACTCTCTACAGAAGGGGACTATCTTTTGTGCCTCATGGCATGAAAGAAATGAATGAATCTAGAGTGCTAACCTATACAGTAATGTAAATCATGGTGAAGTTCAGGAGGCTATCAGCTAACTCAGAGTTTACTGTAGGAACCAAGACAGAAGCATTAAGGCATTTTCGGGGCAATAGGTGCCTGTGCTGTACAGCTGTGTAATGATAATTAAAGAGCAGACTACATTGAAGATATGGAAATGAATACACCTGTCTATAGAAACAGCAGCTTATACACAGGAGGCCTGTTGCTGTAGAACAGACTGTTGCCCCTAGTATCTGTGAGACTTGAACTTGTTGGTGAGCATCATCTGATGCATGTGTCTTTATTGTTCCCTGCAACATTATCTTATAAGTGGGCTTGACAAGGCCTTGATCGAAGGCAACAATCAGTTTCCTTTCTCCTTGCTTTCTCCATGTAACATGGCATTGCCTAAAATCCTTATGTTCTGATGGAAAGGTCTGAATTATTCATGACCCAGTTAATGGCAGGTGATGAGATTTTTTCAGCTACAGCCTTGTTTTTTGCTCTGTTTCACCAGCATCCCTGCTATTACTGGGGCTAGAAGAACCCTGCATAGAGGCATGACATGTATCAGTAGAGACAGCTCTTTAAAGAATCTGTTTTGCCTGGAAGGTCATCTGAAGGTTATTACTAACAAATTCTTTCTTCATTTCCGCTGACTGAGTAGATAGCCTTAATGATCTGTCACCTAGCAATAGGCTGCCTGTTCAAACATAAAGAATGGCATACTGATGGCTTATAAGTAGAATCGGTTCATTTTAGCTATTCTCTTGTCAAGCATGTTTCCAAGACACATACAGTATTTACATATTCATGAGCCTTTACAGACATTGACACCATGAGGGGGCCTGTCTGATAATGTGATACAAGTTTGTACTGTGTCCTGAGGCACTTAAAGTCTATTAAGTGAATCAAATCTGTTCACTTCTGCTCTTCCTAGGTGGTGTTCTTGGCCTAAAAGAGTGGGGCTGCAATCAACATTTGTGTACAGTACCTTAATTTTTTCCTGTCCAACTACATCTTTTCCATATGGAAGTTGATTCCATTTTATGGAGAAGCATTAGCTGAGCCAAATTAGCTCTTAGAAAGTCACAGCATAAATTTCTCATGCAACTGCTATTCAGTGATGCACTTATGACTTTGTCTGCAGGCAGAGATGACATACACAAGAAAAAGTGGCTTTTTAATTTTATTTTTTTTTAACTCAACATAATGATATCTGACCCTATTTCTGGTGTGCAAAGGTGGGGGAAAATAATCATAAAAGTGGAATGTAGAATGTGGAGTGAGGAAAATAAAAAGAGAATGAATCTTTCACACTGAAACAGCAAAGGACTATGGATTTCTCTTGTCAAACTGAACCCTCACTCTCTTGACTATGTCTCTTCTAAAGTGCTATTATTTTCAACACAGATTGAAAGAAAACTTAAAACATGCCAGATAACAGAAATGAAAACATGAACAACAGTAAATACTGGAATGTGTTTGGGGCTATTTCCTGAGTTTAAAGAGCTGGGTTTAAAAAAATGAAATCATCTGCAGGAAATGATGTTTTCCTTTATTTTGGAAGTGTGTACAATTTCTTTACAGATACCCTAGAATGTTGGAAAGTAAAGATGTATGAGGAGCGGCTGAGGGCACTTGGTGTGTTCAGCCTGGAGAAGAGGAGACTGAAGGAAGACCTCATTGCAGTTACAACTTCCTTCTGAGGGGAAGAGGAGGGGCAGGCACTGATCTCTTCCCTATGGTGACCAGTGACAGGACCTGAGGGAATGGCCTGAAGTTGTGTCAGGAAGGTTTAGGCTGGGTATTAGAAAAAGGTTCTTCACCTAAAGGGTAGTTGGGCACTGGAACAGGCTCCCCAGGGAAGCAGTCACAACTCCAAGCCTGACAGAGTCCAGAAAGCATTTGGATGGTACTCTCAGGCACATGGTGTGATTGTTGGGGAAGGTCCTGTGCAGGGCTAAGTGGTTGACTCGGTGATCCTTGTCAGTCCCTTCCAACTTGGTGTATTCTGTGATTCTGTAAAGAAAAGTTAAAAGAGACAAACTGCCATTCCTCTCCATCCTGCAAAAGACGGAAGATCTAAGAGGCCACAAGTGTTATCAAGTACTGATGTGTTACACTACATTTAGAAGAGATCAGAGAAAGAGATAGAAAGCTAAATAGAATGCCATGTTGTAGTAAATTTTAGTGTTGATTCTGTAAAAAACATTGGTTAGCAGTGGAAGGCAGTAATTTTCTGCAAGGGTTTAACTGTAGCCTAATATGGAATGTTAACAGCAAGACAAATAATATTTTTACAACCCATGTTTAAGGTTGCAAGCTCTGCACAGGCAAGATTCACAAAGGGACAAGAAGGTGTATTGGAGTAGCCTTCTAGGAGTTACCTGTGTAGGGGAAAACAGAGCTAATATTGCATGTACCCCAAACATAAAGAAACAATTTCACAAATGCAATCACATTAAAAAAAAAAATCACATTTGCACATGAAAGAGGATTTTACATGAACAGATTGATGTGTTGACTACCTGTGAAATTACAAGTCTAATGCTAAATTTAAAGTAAGACTTGTATACTATAACCGATCAAAATATGGCAAAGTCCAAAGGGGAAAAAAAGTCACTAAAATATTTGTGTTGTCTGATGTGATGCCTTTTTTTCTTTCATTGAAAGACTTGAACTTGTATTTTATTCTTTTGCCCAATCACTTTTTTAAAAAACTTTTGCTAACTTGCATCATAAATACATTTTTTTTCAGAGTGATGCCTTAGTGTTTTCATGTATTTGTAGATTTTTATACTTCTATGTAGTTTCTTACATTTAGAGTAGCTAGCAGCTTCTAACCCTGTGCTAGCTGTCTTAAGAGTCAGATAATAGCTGGAACACCATGCCTGGGAAACATGTGCCAGAGCTAAGACAATTAGATACCATGTTAGTCAAAACAAGAAAGCAAAACCCAGCAACCTTGGAGAAGCTCCAATAAGGGAAAGTGGCGTGAAGATGATGATAAAGAATGAAGTAAGGGTCTTAAGACCTCCAACTCAATTCTTGAAGAGGCGTGCCATGGGGCGGTGNATTTGCTTCGGTAAAGACACAGCAGAGTTGCTCAGGGGTTGGTTGAGTACATCCATAATGAAAGGGACACCTTTCGGGTTAATTTACACCATGCGTTTTGAAGCAGTGGTACTTGGAAAAAGAGCTCACATGGTGTTCCTGAGGCCATAAGTTCAAACCTAGCATTGGTCTTTTCTATCTGTTACTTGTCAACACTAGTTGTACTCTTTTATGCTCTTTTTATACTTTATATACTCTTTTTATACTCCTTTATATTCTGTACCCCTAAAACTCTATAAGTAAAAGAATTGTTCTCTACTTTACCCACATAAAGTTGTCTTGTAAAGTTTTTTCCTTCCCTTTATGGCAACAAGAGCACCACCTTTTGTGTCGTTAAAATTCTTAAAGAAAAAGTTATGTTCTTTCAGTATCCCAGATTTTCTTGTAATTAAACAAATGTAATCCTGCTATTTGTGAAGAAATTTGTATAAATTTTCAAATCAAGTGCATCTGCTTTAATGAAAAGTGGTCACAGAGGAAGATGTGCTCAATTAGGCAGTAGCAGGGGGCTGTATGTAGTTGCTTGAAGTTTCATGGAGTACATATTGCTGGATGCAGAGAAGACAGAAATTTCTTTTTAGTGTAAACTTTCTTCTCTGAACATGGTAGAGACTAGAATTCATGATGAACCTTATTCCATATGCTTCAAAGTGTGTAGAAGATGTGATGTATTCTCACCTGCTGCTGTAAGTGAGGATTTGTGCAAAGCTTTCCGTGGATGTATTGAGCTCAAACAGCTTTAACAGAATGTGGTCTTAGTCACATTCTCTGTAGTCAGAGGATGATGTTGTCCAAAAGACTGCTGTAGCAGCACATATTGACAACAAGGCATGGAAAGAGAACTTGTATTTATTTATAATCCGAAGTGTAGAGGCCAAACAAACAGTGACTGTCTCCATTGATACAAAGTGTTCAGTATTGAACATGACTAGTAAAATTTCTCTGGTTCCTCCTGAAAACATCTTTCTTTTTTGATTTTTAAATTCTCTATTTTTAGTCTTATAAAGTACTGTGTATCTTTTATTTTACTGGATTAAATAGAGATTAAATACAGATTTTATGTAGCCGTCCTGAATATATCAGTACTTTTCAATGAGGCTTTGATCTACTTTGAAGCCTTTGAAACCTGACTTGGATGAAATGTCAATGTGTTCATGGTGTAATGCAGTGAGAAGCATGGAAGCTTGTATTGCTAACTTTGAGAGTTTATTAGAGAAATGATGCCTGACAAGAATTACACTTTATAGAAGAATTGTTAATTTTGATATTAGCTCTGGCAGATCTGTTTAAAGAAGTTTATAGGGAGAAAAAGTGCTCTCAAAATCATCTGAAATGAAGCCTGCAGTGAAGATGCAGCAGAAAGGCTGATGGGGGAATATGTTAGTTATACCTGCTTTAATCCATTTGTTACCAGGAGGGAACTTAAACTGTGCACAGATTAATGAAGCATTTGAGTCAGATATATGCTGATGAACTTGTGCCTGCTTCTCTACCTTTTGTTGCTATGGAACCAGAGAGATGTGAAATTGCCAAAGAACCTCTACCCAGCAAGGAGCTCCTCTGATAGTCAATTAGAAAATAAAATGGAACATTTAGGAAATGAAGTTCCAGCTTTCTGATCACATGCAATGCATGGAAGGCTGCTTTTTCTGGTGTGTACTTTGCTAATGTGTGTGGTATTGGTACGTTAAGTAAACTGTTGAGTATGAAAGAACGTGTGGAGTGAAAGTCACTCTCCTTCATGAAGCCTGACTAATCAGATGTTAAGTGGGGAACTTTTTAGGTATTTTTCACCTCCCAGCCTGCAATCAGGATGTATTCAGAATTCCCAACACAGCTATTTCAGATTACAGAAACAGGAATGGTATGCACACCAAAGTTACTTCACACCAGTGTATGGGGTCCTCTGTGGGGTTTGCATGGGCAGAGTTTGGTAGTGGGGGTACTACAGGGGTGGCTTCTGCAAATAGCTGCTAGGAGCTTCGCCATGTCTGGCAAAGATAAAGCCAGCTGGCTCCAGGACAGACCTACTGCTGGTCAAGGCCAAGCCAACCAGGAGTGATAGTAACACCGCTGTGGTAACAATATTTAAGAAGGAAAAAATAATAATTTTCCACAGATGTAATTGTGGCCAGAGAAGAGTGAGAATATATGAGATGAACAACTGTGCAGACACCAAGCTCAGTGGAGAAAAAGGGGGAGGAGGTGCTCCTCTTGCTGGAGCTGAGATTCCCCTGCAGCCTGTGGTGGAGACCATGCTGTAGCAGGCTGTCCCTCTACAGCCCATGGAGGTAAACAGAAAAGCAGAGATCCACCTGCAGCCCACAGAGAAGACATATGCTGAATCAGCTGCACACCTGAAGTAAGGCTGTGAAGCCAAGGGAAACGCATGCTGAAGCAGGCTCCTGGCAGGGATCTGCAGACCTGTAGAGAGAGGAACCCATGCTGGAGCAGGTTTCCTGGTAGGACTTGTGACTCTGTATGAGACCCACACTGGAGCAGGCTCTGCACATGGAGAAGTGACCCATGTTGGAGCAATTCATGAAGAGCTGTTGCCTGTCAAATGGACTCATGCTGGCAAGTTTGCGGAGGACTTTTTCTCGTGAGAGGGACCCCACGGGTAGCAGGGAAAGGACTCCTCTCTCTGAGCAGCAGTAGGAACAATGATTAACTGAGTGATTAACTGACCATAACTCCCAGTCACAGTCTCCCTGTGCTGCTGTGGGTGCGGAGGTATTGCTGGAAAGGAAGGAGGGGTGGTGGGGCAGTGTTTTTAAGCTTTATTCTACTTCTCATCCTGCTCTTATTTTGTTAGTACTAAATTCAATTAATATCCCTATGTCGAGTCTGTTTTGCATGTGACAGTCTTCAGTGAGTGATGTCTTCCTGTCCTTATCTCAACTCATGAATCTTGCATTGCATTTTGTCTCCCTTGTTCACATGTGGAGGGTAGTGATAGAGCAGCTTTTGTGAGTGCCTGACATTGAGCCAGGGTCAACCCACTACAGATCCTGACACCCGGAACCTGACTATACATTTAGAGTCAGTGTTCTTTAAAAAACCACCTCTGTAATGTCCTGTCTATGAGCATTTCCCCCCCTCTAACACTTTCTCCACAACACATAGGAGATAGAGAACAGCCACCCATGAGAGGCACAGTTTTAGGCTCTGTTTTACCAAAGCTGTCAGTGGCTATGCAGCAAGTAAATAAGAGAGCATCGTTAAACTAGGAATAACATTTGGAAAGAAATGTGAGAACTTGCCAAATGTGGCTCAAACTCAGTTTGACATAAAAAGAAGATGTATGTTTTGCTAGAGTTGTATCTCCTAAAGCATATGCCAGAAATTTTATTATGGTCATATTTGAAGGTATAGTCATATAGAGGAATAACATCTGTCTTAGTTATTGATTTTGTAAGGTGCAATGCATTCTCATTCTCCTGATGGTCAGTGAGAAAATGTAATGACTGCTGAGTGTTAGGATGTTCCCCAGTCTCATTCAATGAGTGATACAACGGGTCTACTCTTGTATGCTTTTCATGCACTGTGATTTTACACCCCATTACTAGAAATCTGAGAAAGCTTTAAAATGCAAACTTTGTATTCAGAAGTTGTAGGAAGGTTTTTGTACCTTTTGCATTCAGTGATACTTTACAATTTATTGTATTTTACCATGATTGATGTTTCATGGTTGAAGAGGTGTTATTTTTGTTTTGTACAGTTCTATTTGTTAAACACTATGTGTCACCTTTTTAATGCTTTCTGCTTTGGTGGAAAGCAACAATGAATTACAGAATGTACAAGAAAGAAAGTTTAGTCAGTGTTTTCTTTCTCAGGCTGACTATAAACTAAAGGTAACAACTTGCAATTGGTACACTTTGGGGGGCAATTTCACTGTAATGAAGTTTTCAAACAGCAGATGAAATTCCTAGAAAAACCCTGTGTTTCACTTGGGAGAATTTTTGTTTCAAAAATCATATGTCTTTTTCAGTTCAGCTGTGTCTACAAGACCCTACACTGATCTAGTTTGTGTATGGAGAGTAGAAAAACCTGTGTGCCATTGTTGTTCATCAATTAAAAGATTGTATCGCTGAAATACAAAATGAGATTTTTGGGGTAGAAGAAAACTTATCAGTTTTTTTTCAGGTAACTAGTCCTTTATGTATTCTGTGAGCTAGGTAACCAAGACAGTCGAATTTCACACTACATATGCACCAAAACCTGAGGGACATTGAGGCAGGCAAAGCAGCTTGAAGGGGGAAAGGATTCTCAAACAGGGGATCTCATATTTCTGTTGAACACTTTCCTGAGGTGGAGGTTCTTGTGGTAGTAATGTGAATAATAATTGGAAAAAGAGAAAGTTGAAGTTTCCACTGCTTCTCAAACTGCCTGGAAAACAGACGGTAAAAAAAAATCCAGTTTCAGGAAAACAAGTATTTTATGTCTCTAGGTCAATCTGCCTCCTCTGACTACATTCTTCCTCCTGGTGGGAGAAGACACAAACTAGAAGCTGAGATAAAACCTGAATTAGGTATATAGGACCCAGGGTGTTTGGATACTGAGACTGGCTTTTTTTAGCAGTAAGTAATAATTCTAAATGTCATTTGCAAGGTCACAAGAATGTATATTATTGCAAATTCTCAGCTCTGCTAAACTTGAAGTTAAAACTTCACAAGTGATACTTATTCAAAAACTTGTTGAATGGCATATTGCTGTTAGTGAGACTGAGAAATTGGTGCTATCTACGGGTAATGTGCTTGACAGGGAAAAAAAAATTCTCTGTAAAGGTGGCCTGGATCCCCAGCCAAGGAATGCAGGCATGTGATCAAAGATTAATCTTCAGCATAGGTGCATTTAATGTGTTTTGTACTAATTGAAAAGCCTTTTCCTGTCTCACCTTCCTCAGCTCTCTAATGTGTAACACCTCTCCACCACATCTTCCCGCACTGGACAGGTTGAAGTTCACTGTGCATTTTGCTTGTATTTTTGCCTTTTAATCCTTACATTAAAAATCCTTTTAGAGTGCATTTTCTATAACACTTCCTGCTACCATCCTGATGCTTCTCAAAGACATATTCACAATGGAGAAGTCATAATTTTAGAGACCCTGTTCTTCTAGATCTTCACTTTTAACTGCTCTGGCAATTTTGAGCCTAGATTTCATCAAGGCAGGGTACTTTTAATCAAGCTGACAAGTACATTTCTGACCTTGAATTAGATTCTGATAACTGGAAAAAAAAAGTAGGGGTGTTCTCAGGATCTGGACTGTGTTCATCATGTTTCTTTTGAGAATGTCATTACATGCTTTACACATAGGAGTCAAGTAACACTGCCCTTCCCTAAGAACTTTTATGAAGGCAGTTTTTTTTTACATGGATGAGTTACAGGCTAAATAACATTTCTTCTGCATAGACTAACTCAGCTTTTATACATATCAGAAGGAGACAGCAGCTTTTGACAACAATCAGTAATCTGAGACCTACTCTTCATGCATAGATCTTCATGGAGAGGTCTGTGGAGAACTTCGTTCTATTCTTACTGTTAATCACTTCCTTGTAAATCAGGGCATTTAAATCTAATAGTGCAGTAGTTCATCCATACCTTTATGCTCCTTCACACTTTATTTATTGTCTTGATTTAATGTTACTTGCTGTTTTTCATTGAAGGGGTCAAGCAAGTCTTTAGACTTGTGAGCACCATTGTCTTTTATGTTTTGGAAACTGTTTGGTAGGAAGAATTTTCAATCATGTTGACCGTGTCTTAACAGCTATCTGTCTCTCATGTGACTTGTTTTGTCTCAGAAGTCTCTGTTACTTGAATGGCATTATTTTTAAGAGTGTCTGTCACATTTCTGAGTTTTTTCTTCCAGAAAATTTACAATTTGATTCTTTATACCAATCTTAGTTAATTAAAGGACTTAGTTAAACAGAGGACTAAGTTTTAAATTTATAGCTCTCTTCGAAATTTTGTCATTTCACTTCTTTGATCATTCATGTTTCTGCTTGCTCGGTCTTTAAAGAAGAATACAGCTAGGATGCTGCCTTATCACTATTGTATGCAAAGCACATATTCATAAAGTTTCTGTGATGGAGTTTCACACTTCAGACAGTCTGCCTGACTAATGGATCAATATACAATTGATTTGATAACATTTTTGCATAACAGACAGTTAGTCTTTGAATTCTTTGAATAACAGACAGTTGTCTGATAGATTTTCCTTAAGATGGTATTTATTGTTTGTAGAAAGGGGTGAAAATAAGATTTAAATTTCTTGGATTATGTTGTTTCCAGAGGGCTTTGGCTTCTATGGTACTTTCATTTTCTTTTTAAAGAGCTTTTGTCTTTTATTCAAGTTATTTTTTGTTTACTCCTGATATCTTGTGTTTATCCCTCTAAGTGCCAAACCCTTAATGAAACAAATCCTTTTAATTCTGATCTCTTTGTGCTGGACATACTTACAACAGACTTTCTGTTCTATTTTATTTTTACTCCCCCTGCGTCTCCCACTAAAAACAACCAACTCCTCAAACTTGTTATTGCATCTAAAAAGCTTCCATCTACAGTCAGTGCTAAAATGGGAAAAATCCAATTATTAGAAGTTATTTACCCTGACTAAATTCATATTAGTCTTATGTGCTTAAGCTCTCATATATGTCCATTGAATTATTATACCTGTTTTTGAAATACTTAAAAATTTTCCAGACTATTTGTATACTCTTAACAGAGAATGTTAACAAAACTGGGACACTTTTGATGACCTACATCTATGCTGATTACCTATTTCATTATTGTTTGCTCTTAACCAAAGAAAATAAAATATGTGTCAGCAGTAATGAAAATTGAAATTAGGTTACTCTACAAAACCACTGCATCAAAGCCAGAACAGAACATAGGCTTTCCAGAGAAAAATGAGAAATATGTAAATGAAAAGCAATTAAGAGTTTATAGTTCTAGTCAGAATGATTAGTGAAGAATTATTAAATTATCTCTTCAGCACTGTGTAATTTACACCCTTGGAAACAGGCGACATTGCAAAGAAGCTACTTTTGTCTTCCTCAAAAGAATTTGAAAAAGATACTAGAATTTACTTGCCTGATTTTAAATTCTCCTTTTCTTTTAGTGCACTTGGCACAACAGTGTGAGCAATCAGAAAGGAACTGCAAATATTTCAGCTAATTCTGAAAGAATTTTCATACGGGGGGAGGAAGAACTTCATATTTGGCTAGGCAAATATTTTGCTTCCTGTGTGGAGGCTTTAATCTTAGCTCAAAGAGAGATGAATATATGTCATGACATCTTACTATAATTGGATGATTTTTGTTATTTATACAAATAAAATCTAAGCTATGTTCCACTGATATTTGCTTCTGAGGGATGGGTTTCTGACAGCAGAATGTGTACTTTCTACATCTAAGTTCCCAGTCTTAACCTATCAGCTCCTTTTTCTGTGGTATTGATCTGTGAATGTCTGAAAATTTTGGATTGAAATAAATTAGTTTATTGTGAATTTAAAATGTAATTTCACTTTAGTCTTGAATCTCAATGGAATTATAAAGAACGGTGAACTGATTCACATCTAAATCAACACCTACTAGAGTGTTTGTACATCTACATCACAAGGTCTCAGAAAAAGCTTCTCAGTCTCTTTATGCCTCTATAGACTAATCAGCTGAAAGAGAAACTTGGTTGCAAATTGTGCTGGTGTAAACTCTGATTCCTTCAAATGTATGTTTTCAGAGTTCCGTTCAGTAGCAGAAGTTTTCTGTATTGGAAATGAAGGGGAAGTACCTTCAGAGAAATACCGCTATTTACTCAAAGACTTTCTTTGCATGAATGAATGAAAAAATACATGAAAAGGATGTTAGTTGCTGGTAGAACTGGGATAAAGTTATGAAGTTTCCTGTCTTCATAGTGGTCTGTTGAGAGCTTTGCTTTGCATTTTTTTGTTAAAACAGTGTTGATAACACACCAGGCTTTAGGCTATTGCTGACAGTGCTTGCAAAACAACAAGGCTTTCTTTCTCACTGCCCCTTCATCCTCCAAAGGTCAGGAGGCTGTATGTGGGCAAGAGTTCAGGAGGGGACATAGCTGGGACAACTGACCCCAACACGCCCAACAGACCAAGAGGATAAGCATGACACTTGGAATAAGATGCGAATGCCTAGGAAAGTGGCTGAGTAACCATCCCAGGAAGTATTTAAGATACGTGTAGATGTGGCATGTATAGATATTGTTTAGTGATGGATTTGGCTACATTAGGTTTACAGTTTGATTCAATGATCTTAAAACTCTTTTCCAACTTAAATGATTTTATGATTGTATGAATTCATGCCTGGCAATAAAAGCTCAAGACAGGGATGAGAAAGGAGAGACATTCATGGTTTTCACATTTGCCTTACCAAGTACCTATTAGGTGTACTGAGGGTCTTCTTTCCAGTGAGTGGCTGGACAGCTGGATAAACACATATTTCGGTGAGTGAGCAATTGGGTCCTGGGTCGAGCACAGAGGGGAATTGTGAATGTGGTAACATCAGATTGGTTACCTGTCACTAGTGGGGTTCCACAGGACTCCATCTTGGACTCTGTGCTCTTCAACATCTTCATCAATGACTTGGATGAAGAACTGGAAGGCATACTGAGCAAGTTTGCAGATGACATAAAACTGGGAGGAGCTGTTGACTCCCTGGAAGGCAGGTAGGCCCTGCAGAGAGAAAATTAGAGGATGGGGCAATCACCAACTGTATGAAGTTCAATAAGGGAAAGTGCTGGATTCTGCACCTGGGATGGTGCAGTACTGGATGTACATAAAGACTGGGGAATGAGATGCTGGAAAGCAGTGCCATGGAAAGGGCCTGGGGTCCTGGTTGATCACAAGTTGAATACGATTCAGCAGTGCCCTGGCAGCCAGGAGGGTCAGCTGTGTCCTGGGGGGCATCAGGCAAAGCATCACCAGCTGGTCGAAGGAGGGGATTGTCCCGCTCTGCTCTGCACTGGGGTGGCCTCACCTTGAGTATTGTGGGCAGTTTGGGGCACCACAAGACAAGAAAGGCATTAAGCTCTTAGAGAACATCTAAAGGAGGGCAACTAAGATGGTGAAGGGCCTTGAGGGGAAGCCGTATGAGGAGTGGCTGAGGGCACGTGGTCTGTTCAGCCTGGAG
>VWZF01006238.1:166976-188424 GCA_013396755.1 Sclerurus mexicanus | reverse complement strand
AGAAAACTAAACCACCACATAGGGGAACTTCCTCATTCTCCAAATAAAAATGGAAGTCTTAAAAAATAAATAGATTTTATATTATTAACCTTATCTTTTTCTCCAGGTTTATTTTGCAGTAACAATTCTCTGTAATTGGACCCCCTCAATATATTGTGGTTTATCACTCTCAAGAGAATTACTTAATTCATTGCAGCTTTTAACACTGAATTTCTTCCACAAAAGAGATGTTGAATGCATTGTTTTTTCTGTGTTATGTTATTTAGCTTTATGAATAATTTGAAAGATATAATGGTCATCTTTTGTATCCCAGAACAGAAGAAGAGTTCTCAGAGAAAGAAAAGTAGATTTTTTTTTTCATTACTAACAATTCATAATATATTAATGACAATCCTCACAGGCACCAGGGTCCTTAAACTCAGGATTGCTAGTATTTATAATTCCAGACCATATCAGACTGTTAGACTGCAGTTTAATATCTGAACATTAGCACAAGGACAAGAATCTTATGTATTCTAGAGGAAAGTCCTGATACATTTACTTCATCTCAGTTCAACAGCACATACAATCCCTCAGGTACTGGATAGTTTCCCACAGCTGGTAGACAGCAGACCCAGACAGAACTCCATAAACATTGATCATTTATTTCATTGCAAAGTTAGCTTTTGTAGTTTAAATTGCAGGAGGGATTGACTTGAACCAACTCAACAAAATTTGCAGTAAATTATGGACTTTCATCTCTGCAGCTTCAAACTCATCTGTGAAAAGTGGCCAGGGGGGAAAGAATAGCACTTCTGGAATTAGTCTGTTTCAATAAAATGATTGGGTCTAAACTGTCCCACGGGAGTGTGCCAAGATCTTGCTCTCCCAGAGGATGAGTGAGCTCGTGGGCCCTTACACCCAAGAGTCTGCTCACTGTATGGAGTCAGACCTTGCTACATGTCCCTCAATTTAGCCCTGCCTCCAAAAATCAGAGACATACACCGGAACAGATAGCAAACCAAAATGTTGTGGTATAAAGTTTCCAAAAAGGATTATTTTATGTTTAAATTTTCATATGAATGCACATTTTAAAAATTATTAAGAATACTAAAGTTTTCCAAGCATTTCAGGTGCAAGGAGCAAGTATTGTACCTAATTGCTTGGGTTTTGCTTTTTATTTAGCCCAGAAAATACATTACTGCTGCTTTCTAACTCCCTATTTTTGGTGTTCAGTATCTGACTTGCTAAAGACAAAAGCAAAAGTCTTAATGAATTTTCTGAATGCCACCACCTTTTTAGGCTGTATGGAAACAATGAGCTCTATTAAGAAAAAGATATTTTTATACAACTTTTCAACCATCTTAAGAAATAGTGAAAGAACATAATCAGCTTCTAAATTAGAGCAAATATTTGAAAAAAGATTCATAACTTACATTTCACTATTGCTTAGTTACACAAAGCACCGACAAATTTAAAGCCAAGGTTTAAAATTCTTACAGGAATAAGTTAACAATATAAAACATTTTACCTGAAGGATATCAAACATCTAAAAAAATAGCTAGTAGGTAAACCAGAGAACTGGCTGTTCTCTAGGTATTCTCAAAGGAGGCAATCATTATGTAATTATTTTCTTGAGGCAGACAGCATCATCAACCACTTTTTTATGACTTTTATGACATGCTAATTTCCCATCTGTCCCAAGTAATACAGACTCTACACTTTTTTCATTCACCATAGTTTAACAGCAAAATTGCAAGAACTAAATGTCTGTTAAGTCCTTCTGAAGGCTAGGTATAGATGAAAATGTTCATGTTGTTTGGATTGGGTGGATCATTCCCTCTCAAATTTATCTCTAGTGTTTGTTATCGATGCCTTCATGTTGACAGTCATCAACAAAAACACTTTCTTGCTCTGGAAATCCAGGTCCATACGCTTACAGGATTTGTAATATTCAGCAACTTCAGCAGGTGCAAACAGATGGCTGACATTTCTGTTAGGCCATAAAATGCAGAATACTACTGTCCTGCTATGCCTAACTGGAATCAATTAAGTATGAAGCAGGATATCAGGCTATGAATCACAAATCATTTGTTTCCTGTAAATTGCATAGTTTGTTGTGGGGTTTTTTGTTGTTTGGTTTTTTTTTTTTTTAATGCTTCGTTTTCTGGAAGCCCCAGGGATGGCAGGACAAGCAGCAAAAGAGAAGGTAAGTACATACTCGAAGCAGTTTGAACTCAAATTGCAAAGTGAGCTTCCCTGTTAAAAACCCTGAGAATAAAGCTAGTTTTGGAGGTTATTGCCACATACCACATCTGATATTATGTTCCTTCTCATTTGACCTCCTGAACTCCTTTCTAAAATATGCTGGATCAATTACTTATGCTGTGCATGACAGCTGATTTGGGGAAACCCCTCCTTCCCCACCCCACCCCCGCCCCCAAGATCCCCGAGATGTCCCGTGGGAGAGACACACAGAGACCACAGGCGAGGGTGCAGAGAGAGAGAGTTGATTCAACATGGGCCAGGGTATTTATAGCTTAAACAACCAATGGGGAAGAGGTTAACTAAGGGCCAATAAGGGGATTTCACCTAGCTCTACAAGAAAGGATTCCTGCATACTAAGGTAGGGAGATAAGAATTCTCCCAAGGGGTTTTGGGAAGAAGAAAGGTGATTCAGGGAAAAAAGACAGGGAATCCATGTTACAATACAGTGAAAACTTCAGTTATTGCGGCATCTTGGCTGGCTTCTTCATCTTCTTCACAAATCCATTTCTGGCATGACTTTTTCCATTCCCGATACTGTAAGTCCACTCCCACAGTTGTGCTTATATAGCTAAACCAGAACCAAAACAAATAATGATAACCATTTTTGAAATTATTTTTCTGAGCTTGATCCTTTCACTAACGCTCTAAAAATAGTTGTATCAGGACAACTAATGGATGCAGAAATCTGCAGAAGTAGCTTCAAGGGAAGTTTAAGAGCTTTTTAGCTAGCTTTGGGAACTCAGAGTCTAATATTTAGACAGAAGAAAATTGCTGTAAACAGAGGCAAAAAAACCTTTAAATGTGAAATGGAAAATTAAAACAATGAGGAAAATATTATAAAGAATGTAAAAAAGCCTCCACTGTTTTTCTTCGTAGTTCTGATTTGTATAGTCAAATGTAAGAGGATGGTGTAAATGTGATAATAGAAATTTCATTTCACATCATGCTCCTGTTTTATGTCTTCAGTTTTCTCTGAGTCAATCACAGCCCTTTGCTAATTACTGCCACAAAGCTGAATAAATGGCAAAGGGAAATAAGCAACATTTGTATATAGAGTGAGTGTAGTGACATTATCTCAAAAGAATAAGTTGATGTGACAATGTTTTAAATATGAGCCGGCAACTTCTAGTGAGCTTGCACTGCCTGTTTTTAACCTTTAATTTGTGAGAATGCTGTGAATAAAGATTAACTTCCTTTACTTAATATTTATTTTTTCAGTGCCTTCAAATTGGAGCTGTCATCATTAATTTTCTGAAAAGTAGTTCAGTTTTCTAGGGCTTTCTGTAAGTTCCTGTTTGTCACATGACTCACTCTTCCAATGTGGAAGAATGGAGGACTAGTGGAGGCCTTTTTTCATGTTACCTGAGCAAGGAGGGAGATAGTCTGGGAGATTCAGGATAAAATGAAAATTCACAGATGTTCATATTCAAAGGCTATTCATATATCTTTCATATAGCGCTGAGCTACCTCGGACTCTGACCTCTGTTAGTTAACCTCCAAAATATAAGTCATGAGAAGAACACACTGAATGCAGAGGAAGTGATCAAATCCATAAAAGTTGGCGCTGAGCACAAACGTTCAGACCTATATTTGCCAAACTTCCTGTAAGGCAAAGAAATTCTAAGGGTTCTTATTTGCTTTCTCTACTCCCACCCTTCCTGTGCCTCAAACCACAAGATTTAGGGAGCTTGGGAAGTGCTTCTCTGATGTAAAAAACATAAGTTTAATGGCTGACAGAATCTTTGCAACCTAAAAGAGCAGCTCAGCCCCATAAAAGGAACAGGTCAGAGTGCTGTAGTTTTCTCAGTATCCCTTTACTAATCCTGCATTAACTCCAATTTGTCATTCACTGGTGTGGGGTGTAGAAGCCTGATTTGCCACCCACCCACTTTTTCATTCACATAAGTATTATGATTTTCAGATTAATTGTTTAATGTCATTGTTTTTCCCTAACTGCCATGGCCATCCAAGTGAGGAATGTTTAAAATTTTTATACTGAACAGAGAAAATGTTAAAAATGAGCAAAAGTCAGATTTGTTCAAAATATCTTTTTGTCTTGAGCCAAAGGGAAAAATCAGTTATTCACACAACCAAGGAATGTTTGCTTTCCCATGATTTCCTTACAAAACAAATAAAATAAGACAAATAACACTAAGTCTGTATCAGCAACTAGTTCAAGTCAATATTCACAGAGAAAAAATAATGTTTTATGGTATGTGTGAATGGATGTCAGCTAAAACTAAGGAATTTTTGCATATTCCCAAGTAAAAACACCACATATGGTCTCAGTATATAGCTTCTACGCTGTTAAAAAAATAATCCAACTTCTTCCTATCATCTTTTTTTAGGAGAAGTAAACTGTTGAAGTTACATTTGTCAAAGCGTAATCTGGTGTTGGAAGCATACAATGAAAACCTAAAATGAATTTCAAGGAATTCATATAGAGACTGATAGTCTGCCTCTCATGAATGCTTCTAAGTAAGTATTTCCATTTACTTTCTTCAAAGTTAGAAAAAGCAATAAAAATAAAATCATTAATTTCTTGTTACTAGGTGGGCAGCTTTTGCAAAGGAATTTGGAAGTAATTCATGTGGTGGAACTGGTAAGATACACACCTGAGATGACATGAAGACACTGAGGAGTTTTGAAGGAAAGTTATATAAACATGAATTAAAGATGAAAGAGGGGAAAAGAAATTAAGATTAAAAAAATTTAAATACCTGAGGGCAAGGTAAAAAGCAAGGCCTCAAATTCATTGCTATGTGCTCTACTATCAGTGAAGAACCCAAATAATATGATCAGAATGAGTTTTATTTTCTAAAATCAAAAGAAAATATCAATTTAAATTTGTGTCTGGCAGCGGAAACATGCTCATGGGATAGAGGGTTTTATTCATCACTCATTTTTAAGTGACAGTGTTCAAAAAGGCAGAAAATGTAATAGGACAGAGTGTCTTATTTATGAGTTCCTCTAGAGAACAGTCATATTCTGCAGAGAAGATGCTACTTTACTTTCACCTGGTGGAGGTAAATTTTAACTTTCCAAAAAGAGACATGGGACACTTACAGAAAGCATTCATACAACGTCTCTAAGCATGTGCCTTTTTTGTATCTGTGCTTCTGCCTTTGGGGTTTTTGGTTGCTGGTGTTCATGTGCAATCTCAGTTTGCTTCTTTGCTATGTTAAGGTTGCTGGCCTTGTTGTACCACCTTCCTTGGATATTTGCTGCTAACAGTGTGCATAGAAATATAATTCTGACATTAATTACCTGAGAATGTGTGCATCATTGGAGAGGCAAGGGCATAGATTTCCAGAAAATCCTTCAGTGAGAACGATTTTTAAAGCTCTGTCATGACTACTGGATTTAAACACCGAAAATGTGTCTGGAACATCTGAACATCTGAAGGTGAGAAAGCCACTATTGAAAAAAGTCTAGTTAGAGTGGCTAAGAATCAGCGTGGTGGGTACAGCAGCCTGGAAGGGGTTTGTTGAGGGTCATTTTATCACTTTGGCAGTGCACTCACTGTGCCCTAGAGTTATTGTCAGAGTGAGAAACCTCCTAAGGCAAATCTTTGCTACAAATGAGTACATAAGCTACTGTCCATGGGATGAGTTCAAATTGTGATGAAAAATGCAACAATGTGGTTATTTATACTCTAATTTCACAAGAGGAAGTGAAGATATTTATAAATGATCACTAAGTCAAATACTCTGGTTCTCACAAAAGGTTTCTAATTTCTCATGACTTGCCACAAAAGAGGAATGAATAAAATAAAGAAATTAGAGAATGCCACATCCCTCCAGAATGAGAGAAAGGTAGTAAGCTGAAAGTAAAAGTGGGTTGTCCATGGGGAGCATGCTGCCTGTCTCTCTTAAGAGTGGAGGTGGCTCCCATGGGCATTCTGGGTCTTTGGGAGTCAGCTTGACTATGTGTTGGGCTCTTACTCAAGTACTACTTTGATTTAGATTACTAAATGCTTGAAACTTGTAGTTGAAACTTCAAAAGTGAAGCTGCAGAAACTGTGGCATAAATCTGCTGAAAGAACAATAAATTTCTGATGTGAATAACAGATTTCAATTCTATCAATACTGTAGGGGGGAAAAAAAGAGATTTAAATACTATTTGGGAGATAAAAAATTCTCAGATGTCAGCAAATGTGCTAGGGAGAAAGAAAAGAGATAAAGAGAAGGAAAAAGCTCATCCTGGATCTTGGAGATGATTGAAGGAAAGAAAGGAAGGAAAGCAGGACACTGAAGGATAAATCAAAGAGAGATTAACAATCCAAAACTTAACTAGCCATGAATGAGTACAGGAGATCGGGTGAATAGAGGAGAAATTAGAAGACAACAACAAACTGAAAAAAAAAATAAATGTTTGATGTCACTGGCAGCAAAAAAAAAGGCTGAGATCCTGACATGCAGAAAAGAGAGTGCTGGAGTCATGAAAGAATTCAGTGAAGCACAAGAAAATAAAAACCTGTTAGAAGGTATGTATTCAAAATGTAAAAGAGAACTATCTCCAGTAAAACTCAACGGTGTCAACTCAAAATTAAAAGCTGAAAGCACTGAAAAGCAGTAAGTCCAATAATGTGCTATTAATATCTCCTCAGTGAGTGAAGAGGTTGTTTTGACTCATTGAAATTTGGCAGTGGACACTTGATTAGTGTGTACAGTCCACAAAAAAATTTCTTTTACTTGATGTGTTCAGCTGAATAGGATAGACCTGAGATTTTTTTTCTCTTCTAGGAAATCTTATTGTATTGCACAGTATAAAATTATACAAAGAAATTAAGAACTTTGTAACAAAATATCAGAACATTAGTAAGAACGCAAGGTAGTGTATACTCAGTTTAGCTTTTGTCACACTAGTGAAAAAGACAGTGAACAGAATAATGTTAGATATGAGAAAGGTGATGTGAACCAACATCATCACAGGTTGAAATGAGACAGCTAGATCAACCATAAGCAATTCATAGCTCTACAAGCTACCTTAGACAGGATAAAACCACCTTAATTAAAAGTAACTACATTTACTTAGGGTTTATAGATAGTAAATTAGTAATATATGCTAATATCCTAATATTTGTGCTAATATATACTAATATGCTACCATTCAAATAGCAGCTCATTTACCTTGCTATCTTCAGCTAAATGTCATCCTTTGCTTTAATCCATTTTTGCCACATATTATTGTACCAGACACTGTAATAATACTCAAATGTTTAGTAGATTCTGTATTCTGTTAATACAGAATTTCTGGAATTTCTGTGTTCTTACATGTTGTTTTTTTTATTTTTTTGCTTTTTCATTTATGTTTGCAATGATAAATTAATTCTAAATCTACTCTAATGCTTTCCATTTTTAAAATGAACATCAGGCTTACAGGCTGTAATTCTTGGGATCTTTAGTCCCCTTTCTGAACATCAGCAGTTCTGTTGAGATTCTTCAATGGGTGGGTAGATTTATTTGAGATACTCATCACTGGACCTGCAATCTTATGCATCGGTTCTCTCAGAGCTGTTGTCTTGGTATTTTCCTATTCCTTTATTTCAGTACATTCAATTACTTACATTATTATTCTTTTTGTTATAGTCATTTCCATTTCTACAACTTTGTTCCCACTGTCTCTCATGCTCTCATCCATACCTCAGTTGTCCACACTGAAAACTAAGGCAACATACTCATTCATTTCAAGAGTGCATAAACCCCTCTGCCCAGATCCTGACAGCTTTATATGTTATCCCTCTTTGCCTCTTACAGTCTTTCATACCATTAGCCTCCAATAAATTCTGCACCATCATTTTGTGCTTTAATTTTTCTATTCAGAATACACAGTTCAATACTCCACTTTGTTGGAACTCATCCTCCAACGTGTCTCTGGTACTGTTACTTTCAGCTTTATGCATTTTCAGCATTAATTCTCTTTCACCGTTTTGCTCCCTAAGTACCTGAAATTCCTACAAAAAACATGACTAACTTGTTTATATTATGACAGTTTTTCTCTCTCTGTTTCATTAAGAATGTTTTCTAGCTTTCTGTGACGACATACATGCTATTTTCTATGGTAAAAGAGCAGGAATTTGGAGGGGATACATAGCTTTCCTAGTCAGTTTGGGTTACTTTTGTCAGTGTCAACAACAGCGTCCAGTTTCTCTAGCCCTGTTATGTGGAAGTTGAATCCACATGGCTTCCACTGTCAAACTCTTTGGAGCTGGTGATTTGATTTCCTGTATGATTTCTGCTAAGATGTTTTTAAAAGACTTTTTTTTCCCCCTTTAATGTAAGAAGGATTATCTACTGGTTTCTGTTAGTGCTCATTTTCAAATTATGGACTGCATTTTGATCCAATCTGTGTTAAACTATGTTTATTTGATATGACATAATACTTTGCACTTTGGTAGTATCTTCTGCTTGAGCAAGTCAACTTGCTTTACAAATACTAATTAAGCTTCCCAAAGCTCTTTCTGATTGCAAAATGTAATTATTTAAGTTAACACATGGGTTAAAGCAGACACATAGAGAAGCCACAGCAGAGATGTGTCTAAAACTCACTCCCCTGACTTATCTGCAAGTTATTTGCTCTCTGGTTTAACTTGGAATAGCTGGGTTAAGGCTCTTCAGTCCACCCCAGTGTCAGTGCTTGGGTTACCTGCTGAGGGGAATTTCATATTAAAGGATTTATGCATGAATTATTCCTGTAGGGTTTGTTAAGCTTTCTCTTAAGATCAGTTTTATTCACTATCCATATCTGAGCACTACTGTCTTTATTAGATGGTTTTGTCCTCACTCCTAGGGAACAGTACCAGAACCTGGAGGTTTCCAAGGTCTCTGGATGTACAGATTTGAGCTCTAAATACGTAAAGGAAAAATCTACACCTCATAAATATAATCTGGAAACCATTCTAAAAAAACAAATAAGATGTTAGTGGAAATTATAAAATTTGGTTAACTCACGTGTGGAATTCTGTAGATGATACCAAATGAGCAAACTGTCTGCTGCATGTAATAGTTTCCTCCTCCCTTTCCCCATACAAGGCTCTGCTCCTCTAAACTGGCAGATAAAAAAACCTAAATAAACCTTTGTGAATCCACAGCCCTTTTCTTGAGTATCTTCTCATGATGAAAAGCTTTTACTTCTTGAATGCTTAATTATCTAATTGAAAGTCTGTAAAAGCCAAAATAATAGATTGTAGACATTTCATGGCAGATGAGTGTGTGTTCTTCTTTAAACTGATTTTTTTTTTCATGTAGAAGTGATAAAGATGATACAGTAAAAATACACCTGTGATGACATATCCTGGGATGAAAAAAAACCCCAAAACCAACAAGGTAAGAGCAAAATAAAAATCTTATCATGCTGATGGAGGTGTACACTAGGTAAAACACATTAATGTACTTTGAAGATTCTGCTAGGGCTCAGAATATGCTTTTCCTCTGAGAATAAGAGGGAAAAATGTCAGTCATGAAATTTTCTTTCAAAGACAAATGTAAAGGATTTTGGTCTGTGAAAAATTTAGATGAGAGCACCTAGTAAGCTTTATTACCTTCAGATTTATGCAGATGGTGAGTGGGTTTATTTCAGAGTGAAGACTTACATGCCAAAAGTTCTCATACATCCTGGTTTTGGCACTTAGGAGCTTTTTTAGAATATGGCTCTTATGGCAGGAATATAATATTCTTGATCATGTTGCCTCACAAACTCTTGCACTGGGCTTTCACCTCTTTTTGCTTTGTGTATAATGCAAGCAATTTCACTCATTCAGTGGTATTTTGCAGTTGTTGGGTAGTTGCCTTCCCCCATTTGTGGTCTTAATTAAGACCACCGTTTGTGGTCTTAATGAATTTAGATCAAATACTTTGAAGTGAGGTGCTGCTCAGTGTCAGCAGAAGCATCACAAAATGGTTCACGCAGTCCGTAAGTCATCAGAATATTTTGAAAAATCATGCAAGTAGCTCCACAGTTATGTAAAAACCCATAGAAATGTTTTGCATCTCTGAATTGTTTTTCTTACTTACAAGTCACCCTTTGCCTATTTATGAATTTTTGTTTTCCTCTCAGGCATTTATTTTTCTCTGTTGTAGTCCAGTTGTTTGGAAAATAACTCCAGAAAAATAATTAGTAAAAAATGCATTAAGAGATTACATATGGAGTATACACAGGTATTTTCTATCCATGTTCAAGTTTCCTGTGTGTCTATAGAGAGTGTCACCTACATCTGATTAAGGAAGTTTATTTGTCTCACGTCTTGTCTCCCATATTATACTGACTTCAAGTTTGTAATCACTCTGTAGTTAGTGGGTGATCTACTCTGTTGATAATCAGTGGAGGAAGAAGGCTGCATACTTGAGAATTAGCTTCCCCTTCAGATTTGCCGTTTAGCTGAAGATGGATTTATTATCAGGAGACTTTTGGTAAGACTAGAATAGGAAAATAGTTGTCTATGCTTCATTACTTTAATACCTCTTAAGAATCTCTGTAATGTATTCCCGTATTATATCTACTTGGTGGTATATTTCTTTAAACATCTATTTACTTGCTTCACCTGACATTATTGACGACAGTACTTCCATTTTATAGGTGTTGATATATATATACAGAAGAAATTTGTCCTTTCAGTTTGCAGATGGAATTTGTGTGGGTCTTCTAGAATTCCACAGCATAGATAATATAATCACATCCCCATAAAACACAGTATTGGTTTCTTCAGTGATACATAATTTGGATGAATTTGGATATTGATGCATTTGCTCATCTTGAAGTATAAAAATAATAAATCCTGTGAAATCTTAAAATGATAGTCTGTGAACCTGTAAATAAAAAGAGAGGCTTTGTTTTACATATGGTATATTTCTGTTGTTTTGACAGTTTTCCAGATAACCATCTGTAACAGATAAAGGATGGCAAGCAAACTGATTTCTCATATTTGGTTGCCAAGATTCATTAATATCTGCTTAGTATGGCACACTGCCTAATCAGAGGCTGGTTGGACTCTCCATCACAGGTTTCAAACAATAATGTGTTTATAGCCTGCCTTTGGGCAGGTCCTTTGGCATCAGTCTAACAAATTTCTGCACATATGATTAAACTTTGTGTAGAACTGTATCTGTTAAAAAAAAAAAAAGAAAAATTGAAATATGGAAACAGGTGAGGGAATGGGAAAGGACTAACAAGACAATGTAGGAGAACAAAAAGCCACTTCTGACTGCCAGCAAAATGAAAGTGCCTCAAGTCAGTGGAAATCTAGGGAGATTATTTGGGCTAGAATATAGAAATGTGGGTAACAGGTGATAATAAACAATTGCACCAGGAGAGACCAAAATGAATCACCTGAAGTTAAGGCACATGTTACACAGTAAATTTTGTAAGTGAATAAGGTACTCCAGATGCTTGATCCAAACTCTCCCAAAATCGGTGTCAATATTCCTGAGCATCTTCAGCAGACTTCAAGTTCCCTAGTACCTTTTACACAAAAATAATCCATCTGTGTATAGTTGTATCTGAGTCAGAAGAACAAACTCACAACAGCATCAGTAAAATCCAAGGGATCTAGCAAAGACCACAAATATAAATAATAGCAAAGGTCTAATATAAAAGTTAAGTCATAATAACTTTATTAACCAACTTTATTGACTTTATTAACCAAATAAGTATACTGATATATACGTAATTGTTTATGATTATACTTGTGTAATGTTTTCTTCCTTTTATTTTTTTTTTTTACTTAGATTGTGGCACATTTTAATGAATCAACTCTCCAGTTGTCTGTATGTACAGATCTCCTTGATCTTCTTAAGAAGATTAATTGACTGAAATTGGTATGACCTCGGTGAGAGATATTTGATAATAATTACTATTTCTGTAGTTATTTTTGCCACATGTAATTCCTGTTACACAATAGCAAAAAGAGTGCTATATTAACATTATTTTGGTACTGTTATGGGAAAGTAATTACGTGCATCCTTTCAGTTAAAATGATTATTTTGTTTTGCTACGGGGGAAACATTTCCATAGAAAACATAAAATGAAGGCTGAGTGAGAAAAAAGATAGGAAAATTCACATACTGAAAAACTCAACTCTGCTTCTGAAGATGTAAAATCCAAATGGAGAACATGCTATAGTTTGTCAGATTTCCTATAATGTTTACTATTCCTTATTTTCTTTTAATTTATCCCAAACAGCTTTCAGATCTCATACAAGAACTCACATATTTTCATTTAAGGAGGCTAATTTCTTGTGATTGTGCTGCAACAATTCCTATATTGTTTTTTTCAACAGTTTCACCCCTGACTTGTGCAAGAATCAGAATTAATAATATACAATGGATTATCAAAAAGGTAAAGAGGCAGTGAGCCATCTCAACTTTCAGGGATGACTTTTATCATCCTTGGGATCTCACAACAGCAACAATAACAAGAACAAAGCAAGAAAAACCCTAACACAACCAACAACATTAAGGGCAGGTTTTTTCTTCTTAATGGCTTGAAAGCACCAACTTTCACACCTTTTGTCACCTTCTGACATCACTGAAGCAATTAAAAATTTCTATCTGTCAATATTTGATGGTTTACTCCTTTTGATCACTCCTCAAGTGCTGATAATTTTCTTTGACCTTCAACATCCATTCCTTTCATATCCATTCCAGTGCTTAAGAACACTCCTGTACTTAGCCTGTTCTAACACTTAAAACTATACTTCACTTCTAGTAAACAATGTTGAAAAATCACTAAAGCAATCCTTTTGTTCACTACAGTGACATTTCCTCTAATTAAATTTTCATCTCTAAAGGTATTTGGGCCTCTCTACTCCATCTGGGATATGTTTGCCCTGAGCATTGCCTCAGGCCAAATGTATTTTTGTTGATAAGCTGAACAGCATGCTGTCCTCAGTGACTGTGGGTATTCCCCACTGGTGGCTTATTTAGAAGATTATTTTACCAGTTTCAAAGTACTTTTCCTGAAGTGTTTTTTTATTTTTTTTGAAGAAAGAGCAAGTGCTGAGTGCCCCCCCCCAACCCTGGCGATGCCTTCTCTTCTGTGAATCCGTGTGATGTTGTGTTCATTTCAAGGCATCTTTTGAACAGGCTATATGTTGTCGTATGATGTGATAGAGGGGACCATGCTTCCAGAGAAGTCAAGAGCAACTTGAGGGACTTTCGCTTCATAATATTTTTCTGTGGTCTGAGCATCAGCCTCAATAAAATTGATTAGGGGTGACTGATTTAGGAAGGGAATTCTGTCTCTTAATACAAAGAACAACAGAATATTACGTGACACTTTGCAGGCCTGATTTTATTACTCCATGGTAGGACATGCCTGGCAGTAAAAACTGTTTTGCATCTCTTTTTACAGCTCCTATGTCACCTCTCCCAGCATGTCTCTCAGCAGCCAAATTGCAAAAGGTCATTTTTGCACATGTGCACAAACTACTTCAGTGAAAGATATAGTTTATTGACTTAAAAAGAGAAAGGCACGGATCACTGCAAAATGTAATGGAAGTTTTCTCATTTCCATTTGGATAATAGAGGCCAATGGGACGATTGTTTTCATATTCACTATGCATCGTAGATGCTTTTCTAATTCTTTTGAGATAATAGAGTCCCATTCTAAATAGAAGACTGCAAAAGTTCTTTTAGTGTAATTGTTGATTAGACTGTACTACAGCTCTGATATAATTTAGGAATATCGTATTTCAGTAAAAGTTGATGTTTCACTTTCAAGGGAATCTGATTATTCAGTAATTAATATTCTAAAACAATTTTATAATACAAAGAGACCTGGGAAAAGGTAGCAGCCTTCATTACCAGAAACCATCACTTTGCAAATTACTTCTCAAACTTTTTTAAAACCTACAGAGTATCTTTTTTCTTTTACACTGAAGTAAATGCAAAGGCAACTTACTGAAAGAAAGGAAAAGACATGGAAAAAATAGGAACAAGCCATCTGTGGATTATTGACATTTCTGTGGTTAAAATTCAATAATTCAAAATAAAATCATTCTGTTTGGAAAACAAAATTATGGCTTTCAAAGTTGCATAGTTTGACTTTTCCTTGCTTTTTAAGTCTAAACTGGTAACTCATAAGGACTTGCTTTATTTACTAGGTTAAAAATACTGGGATATCACAATGGCACTAAGAGGTAATTTAAGAGACAGTTAATGGTTTGCCTGCCCCGGTTGGATTGCATCTATTTTACTGTTGCACATCCAAACAAGGTGTACTGTCATTTCCACTTCTGCAAACAGTGAAAAACTGGGATGCAGAAGTGTCAAATTGGAACAATGATGGTGTTTTATGCTGACTTTTCACAGATGCAAAGGAAATAAAGAAAAAAGAAAGATAGTAGAGAATCGGACCCGTATTAGTCTTTGCTTTTGTGCTACAAAGCTCAATTTTCTATGATACCTATAGAAATGCAGAATTTATCTTAGGATATCTTCTGTGTTACTCAGGATTGACCTCAAAATGAAATCAAAATCTGGCAATGTCAGGCAAACCCCCTGACTGAACACACCTACATCAAAAACCTTGAAGAGCTAGGGATATTTGATCTGGAAGAAGAACTTACTCCTAAGGGAATGTTATGAAATTGTTGCAATGACTGCCTTGGCAATTTTGGATAAATACTCTTAAGGGTTCAAATACCACCTCAGTAAGTTCTGAGGGGCTGTGTGTTATCCATTAGGCTTTTTCAAAACTTTACATGAATCTCTGGTTGTACTTTCTATCTCTGAAATGCTCAGTTATGCAAGAGGCAGTGAAATGACATTGTGGACTATGTACAGATATTGGTCCTAGAACTTTTTAGTTTTGAGAGTTTTCTATAACTCAAGGTACACAGACTAAACAAGAAAAAGCCATATTTAATACTGCATTTGTTCATTTTCTTCTTAAAATTGCTTAAATTGCTTTACTATAGACTTTCATTCCATACTTGATAACTACTGTTTTACCCACCCTCCATGACAAATCTAACTCATGAATGACAAATCTGCAGGGAAATGGGTCTGAGACCCTTTTTTGCTTCCTTTTTGCAACTGAAAAGGACAGAACTTTATCTTCAACACACATGGAAGTGGACACAGCACAACTCTAGCACCAGGCAGAAAAGGAACAGTTGCAAGAGCAATATAAACCCAGGCTGCATTATTAACTTCTTTGAACTTTAAAGAATAGCTGTAGCTGTATCTCACAGGTAAAAACTATCTGTCAGCACTGTTAGGTTTAATATTTTATCTGGGGAGTTCAACCTACCTTTTAGGTATCGAGGCAGCTGCCTGTACTTACAAGAACCCCTCAGTTTCCCAACCTGAGTCTAAGCTCCTGTCTCTTTGCTTATAAAATAAGTAAATTTAGATCTGTGAAAAAATTAGTTCTTAATAGTTCTTAATGCCTTTCTAGCAGTAATTTTTTTAAGCCATGTAATCTCATCTTGAAGCAAAAATATTTGTTCAGATAAAAAATAGTGTCAAGCCTGAACAGACTTACATAAAAAGCAAAGATAATGTATTTTGTGACTGTTTTAGACTAAATTTTCCATTCAGGCAATTTTACCAGCTCTTATAAAGGACTCTTCTAATAGTATTGCTGATTTGATTTTTCAGGAAAGCCTTGAGGAAATCCAAGCACCTGAGGAATCTCCATAAGAAGATACCTCAACCTTCTGAAAACTTGTTACAAAGGAACAAGAACCTTTATTACTGGCTGAGTGTGGCCCAGGTAGGAATGCACCTGGCACTTGATGCAGACAACAGCTGTCTCACCAGCATCCATAATCTGTAGCGGTGGCTTTCTGGCTGTACCTGTGTGCCCTGAATGCAGAAAGCATCTGTTTCACATTTATTCATTTACTCAGATGGCATTATCTACATTACCTGCTACCTTTGGACACAAGATTCTCATTTATAATTCATAGTACACAGATGCTTACAGAGAGTAGAAGCTTTGGCTACATTACCTGTCACTCTTAGTATATTTGTATTCATGGTGAGTAAATATACAAGTATAAAGCTGCCATATTGTGTATGACTATCTATAATGCATTAGCAAACAGTTGTTTGATCATTTATACTGTCATTCTTTGTGGTTGAAATGATGTTAGAATGAAAAATGAAACAAACTGTGGGTTTACTCTCCCTAATTTTCTTCTTCTCTCTCTCTTTCTGTGCAGTGTTGGTAGTTTCTAAGTTTTTTTGAAAATGAAGGTGATTTTGTCTCATTTTTATTCTCTTGCTCTTCTCTTTGTACAATTATCATTCAGGACTTGGTCAGCTATTCAATAAGTTCACCAGTGCAGCTGGCTTCAGAAGAAGATGCTTCCTATTCTTTGCTTTCATAGGCTCATAAATCCAGCCTGCTGAGAATATTAAAAGGAGAAAAACAGTCAGGAATAAAGGATATCAGAAAGAGAGAGTGAGTGTAACTGGGGAAACATTTACTCAAGATTACATATTAAGCAATTTGCTCTTTAGTACTGAAGGAATATATAGAGAAAATATATTAACTGTATTTACCAAGAGCCCTCTGAATCTATCAAATGCTGTTTAAAACAGCCACTTTTGAACAAGGAGAATATTCTGTATACCATATATTGTTTTTAAAAGTTATTTTTAGTGCAGTAAATATTAAAGAATGTCATTGTCCCTTGCATGAGCTCTACTCATTTTTTAGGAAGCTTTGCCAGAGATGCTTGACTTAAGAACCCATTAAAATGAAAATGCACTCAGGAACCTTGCAGGAATAGTGCTTGAAGACATGGGCGCCAAGCATGCTTGGCAGCCTGGAAAGCTTACAGAGCTCTCTGAACAGGAACGCTATCACATTAAAGAATTAGCATAGCCCCAGGCACCAGTCTTTTTTTTTTTTTTTTTCCAGTAGATATGAATGACATTTTGTATCTGAGGCACTGTTTAAAATATTTCTTACCCACACATTAGTTTTTAATGACTACATTAAAAAGGAAAAGGTTGGTTTGTTCCTGTTGACATTTGTTCCTGTTCCATTCTCTCACTGGGCACTACATCTCAAATAAAGGTTTGATGTTCATCTCTCCTTCCAGAGCTTTCTCACTCTCTCCAAATATTACTACTGCCTTCTGCTCAGACTTTTCCTGCTAGGCAGAACCTGTTTGGTCATTCTTCCTAAAATCTACCAGATGCCACAAATTCAGCAAACTGCCACAAAAATCCCTGTAAAGTCTTTTACCTTTTCAACAGTGCCTCCAGATTTGGTCTTTGAAAATGCAGATAAAATATATTATAAAATACAGATAGAATCTGAGTATCATTATATGGGAAACTAAAATTAACTCTTTTCACTGACCCTAGTCTATGAGAATTGAAGTTGAGGAAGATTGGAAAAATAATCACTCAGCAGCCTCATCAATCAAACCAGCAGCTTAGGCTGCTAATTATTCCCTGGTGCAGATACCTGAGAATTGAGAATTACAAATATTTGGCTCTTCTGACCACTCACCAAGGAAACTCAGGTTATTGATTCCACTACATTAAAATAATCCACCTAACTCTCAGTTTCTTTCTCTTGGGAAATCTTTTTGCATAAAGTTCTCTGACAAAGAACACTTTGCCAAAAAATATAGCTGCTGACAGCTAAGCTTCATAATATCCTAATGGACTCCATTTTGCCAATTGCTTTCTGTATGGAAAAAAACACAAACAACAAAACTAAACTAAATGAAATAAAACAAAAAACTTTTCTCCCCATTAGTCAAAACCTCTGTATAGAAGCAGCTGACACCTTTGTTCATTAGGCTGCATTTAGCCTGAAAGGCCAGATCAGGAAACTGCAGTTGTTTTTGGTTTCCTACATCCATGCAGTACAGTTTGAAATTGCTCCATCCATCAGGCCGCTGCAGATTGTCCTTTCAGTCTGTACTAATCACAGTGGACTAATCTCACTGCACTGATGGTGTTTATATGAGGCAGGAACAGTCATGACATGGGTTTGGTGGCTTGTTTCTCAATGAAAATCAGGAACAAGTAGTGCTTGAACTCTCCAGAGTCTAGAGATAGACAATCTTGAGTGTTTTGCAGAGGTATGCCAGAAGAAGAAGGTATCCTGTTTCCATGCAAGGTACCTTCCAACAATTTGTCCCCGGCAAACCCCAGATATAGACTCCCGCTTTAGAGACTGTGAACAGCTAAGAACAGAGAGAGTGAATTAGGTCAGAGAGCTGCTAAGCCATTTTGAAGTGAGATCTCAAAAATTTTTAGGCTAGCTTGGTAATTTCATGTAGGGGTCAAATATTCTCTCTCTGACTTCCAATCCACAATTCAAAAATTTGTTTGATTTCTATGTTATACTTCTAGAAAGCAGTGCCAATTTTTTACCAAACTGTGTTCCAGTTTTCAGCAATTGCATCATAGATAACTTAAATTCATTGCTGAGTGACTTTGGAAAGTTTGTATCAATGTTATTAGCATTATTTATCTTTCAAAGCATGACTTCATTGCTAGTCCCTAAAAATATCTGTGCTGGAGGTACTTTTTCCCCCTGATTGTAGTGGATGCCTGCTGAAAACTCTGAATCTGGAAACAAAACTTCCATGGCACAGAGCCTGAGAATCCACAAACATCACTGCAGTCTTCAGCTTAAATCCATAAACACTCAGTAAAGACAGTTACAACAGATTTTCACACTTTCATAAAAAGCACAGTGCACAATTTTGATATTTTTTTTCTTAGGAAAGCCCTCATTGCCTCCGTGTTCTAAGGCCACTTTGGTACAAGGATTTGTTATCTTGGCTGACAACTGCACTGAAACCTATAAGAATCTCCTTCTTTCGCTCTAACAAGCAAATTCCCTGTATTCTGAGAATCCTTTCTAGGAAGGCAGTGCTGAGTGTGTATCAGACTTGAAAAGAAAGCCTATCTATGCTGCTATTTTCACTTTTTATTTTTCTGATTTGGAACTCAGCTCACATCCCACTTGAAGAAGCAATTCTGCGTGTTGAAAATCCTGCAGCTGGTTTCCTCCAGTGCCTCCTGTATTCATAGTGAGGGAGGCAGTCATGGGCTTACGCAAGATTGGTTTAAATGGGAAATCAATACTGGTTCCTCCGTTCCTACAAAAGAGCTGAACTGGGCTGGATTGGCTCCAAGCAGAAAAAAGGAGTTAAGTGGGAAAAACTGGCTGCCAGTGGGATAGGTACTCTGCTGCATACGAGGCTGTTTGGGTCTCTGCCACTGAACCCATCACAAGAAGTCTGAGATAACCTGGCTTACCTCCTACCATCTGTTTTTCAATGGATGATAAATACTGGAAAACTAAAAGTTGGAGGCTTTTTTTCCCTAGGCATGTATTAGCTTATAAATACATAAATGTTTCTGTTCAGCATCAGTAGGAATTTGTACCTTGTACTGTAGTAGCCAGTTACAAAAGGGATTGAAAACTTGTTCTGCAAATGAAAAGTGGAATTATTGGTGTGATTCCTTGTTCTACAGCTAAGGAGAAATATGTGATCTAATTAGCAGTTCCATCAGACATTGCTCAGTGATTGGAACTTAGTTTCACAAGGTCTCCCTTGACAAGATTTTCTATTTAATGTCTTGTATTTAAATTTTCTATGAGATAAATCTCAATAAAATTCACATTTCTGAAATCTCTGCCTGTGTGGTATTTTATTTAAATGAACTTAAAAGAAAAAACAACTATGATAGTGAAGACACTGTAATAACTTAATTGTTGTGTTTTGCTGGATGGTCAGTCCATCAGTTTGGTTATTTTTTAACCTCTGCTAGTTCAGTGCTGAATTCAGAGACATAGGTTGTGAACTGCCATTTCTATCATTATTTATTAACAGAACAAAAATAGAAGAAGGATCTTTTTACTGACAATCCTTCCTGCATTGAAGTCAGATTCCTGGGGAACCTGCTGTTTCCCAAGTGGTCCCAGAGCCAGAGAGGCAAAGGATGAATCTAATAGGAGAAGCAGAGAAGGTACAAAAATGAGTTTTTATTTCAAATATATTTGTGATTTGATACTCACAAGCCTTTATAATACTGCTATAACCAGTAAAAATTAGTGATGATTACAGGCAGGAACTTTGGGGAGACAATGAAAGGATTCTCTCAACATCAGACACAATTGGACACATAACTGGAGGCACCCCTGGTAAGTAGAAGGAGTGACTTCTAAACCAAGAAGGTAGCTGAGGATAAAGAACATTTTATATTAAGATCACTGACATTTAAAACACTTGATTAAATCACCAGCATTGCTATTTTGGAGACAAATGGAAAATAGTTCCCTCCTAATGTCTACAGTTAAATCTTGTGAAGAGTCCAATCCTGCCTGAATGAAATACTGCAAAATCTCTTGTGCATTTTCATGATCCCACTGTTCTAATACAGTAAAGATGGTTATTCTGTTCTCTCCATTCTTACTCTTACACAGTTTATACAGCTTTAATAGCTCTCCCATCTTAGGGATTTTAATGTTCTGTCTGCTACAATAAAGATCTGCTCACAATACTAACAAAGCCATCAGCAATGAAATTGAGCCAAATTTGCTTTGTTTATGCAATTTGGTTTAGTGGTCACTGTGATTACTCATGTGATCAAGGTGAATAACCATTACCTTCTTATATGTTGACAATGGTATGATTGTTAATATCTGCAAAGTATTTCCTGCATGGAAGTATGGGGATGCATACACTGTGAGCTATGGAAGGAATGGAGAAATGTGTAAATACTTGGAAAAAGGATTGAACGAAGATGGGGGAAAAGAGGAAAGAAAGGGTTTTATGTCTTAGAAAGTCATATTTTGCCACCTTAAATGAATGGGTAAAAGAGAAGAAAACAGCAATAGATCACCTCTGAATTTGTCTATCAGTCATCATACCTGAGAATTATTTGTTAATTCTGCTGTGATTTTATCCTTAAATTTATGTTGTCCCTTTTGTTTTGGGGCAGACAGGACAATGTGCCTTAAGATAGCATCTAACACTTGAAATTATACTGAAGTGTGTTATGGTCTGTGTGTAAGTTGAAAAACTGTGTCTTCAGTTTCTAGATGTCAGTTCTCTAGTGACTGCTTTCTGAATAATTCTTCCCACATTAAAATAATGATTTGCTACAGTGATTAGAAATGGGGGAAAATAAAGTCTTTCAGAATTTTCCAAGTTGAGGATCTGTGCTCCTTTCCCTTTCCCTTTCCCTTTCCCTTTCCCTTTCCCTTTCCCTTC
>VWZF01006238.1:38689-166932 GCA_013396755.1 Sclerurus mexicanus | reverse complement strand
TCCCTTTCCCTTTCCCTTTCCCTTTCCTTCCCTTCGTCTTCCCTTCCCTTCCCCTTCCCCTTCCCCTTCCCCTTCCCCTTCCCCTTCTCCTTCTCCTTCTTTCTTTCCAGCTTTTCTTTGTGAACCCAAGGCTTCTTGTGTGTTTAGCAGAGGAAATCAGATTTTCCTTAATTCTGAGAATCAAAGGCTACCCTGGCTCATGGCTGCCAACCAGCTGGGCTTCCTCAGAGTTTTCCCTCACAAAGAATTTTAAGGGAATTTATTTTCAAGCAAGAGTAAAGCAAAAGGAAACATACCTGGAAGTACAGAAGTAGCTTTGTATTTTGGGAAGAGCAAGCATTGTTCTCTAAGGGCAAGAACAGAGACATGATCTGAAATGTCATTGGCACAGACTTTACCACATTTCAGGGTAAAGATCAGGGTACACTCTGCTCAGTTATATTAATTTCACAAGTACATACATGCATCTTAAGTCTCTAGCATTTCAATGACTGAAAAACAAAGAGGGACATAAACAGAAAAAAAAATAAAATTAGTAAGTTTGAATATAAATCAACATTTTGAAAAGACCACAAAGTATTTTTATATTTTAGGCAGCAGAATACTTTCAGTCATCCGAGAGAATAAGAAAAGATGAAGGAAAAAGCCCCATACTAAATAAAAGATATTCCCACAATAAAAAGAGAGAAATAAACAATGACAAGAATAGCAACACAAAATAAGGACCTTCTGAAATTTCATACCACTTATTACTTATAGATCGTATTTGCCACTTTCATATATTATGATGAGAAAAGCTATAGATGAAGATATATCTTATAATAAGAGCACAAACAATTGCTGTCAACTTTTAGGATAGCAAAAATAACAATAATGATAGGGGAAAAATTTCCTATAATATTGAAAGCTGAACCATTGTTACTGCCTTAATATAGTATGAAATGAAAGACTGTGATCTGACCCATGGGCTACTGACTGGCAACTTTTGAAGAAGATAATGTGTTAGTAACATGGAGATTAAATTATTAATTTTCATTAAAGATAGATGAACCCGAATGAGAAGTTCAGGGAATGTGGACCCAAACTGCTCTTTCTGAATCTGGTCCTAGGTCCTACAAGTCTCCCAGTGAGCAAGCTGCACAGCACAGAGGCTTTGAAATTTTGATATAGTAGAATTTGCCTATTACAAATATGACTGATTCGTGTGTGTGTCAAGATGTGAAAGACTGCAGTCTTTGTGGGAAGATTTTTCGCTTTCTGTTCAGCAAAGTGCTGTACACATTTTTCTACTAGATCACTGTTCTGTAAACATTTTTGTCACCATGACTGAATTCTGCAGAGCATCCTGGAAGGCACTCTCTGCTTGCAAAACATACCTTCTGTTGGGTTGGAAGATTCACACTGTGGGTATAAACGGAGCAGTTCTTTATTCCTCCATTTCTCCCTTACTGACATTAATTGTGATCCTGTTCATAACAGTTTCTGTTCAAGGCTTGCCATGCTTTGTGATATCTTTGCCATTAGTTTTTTTTGGAAATTGCAGGTTATGGAAATGTTTGTTCTGAGTTTCCATGGTTTGTACCACAAAGAACTGTGAGATTAAAAACAATATCTGGTGGGGGGGTGTCTGAATAGATTCACAATATCAGAAGTGGAATAAGTCGTAAGTCATGCAAGAGATGGGTCTCTGGGGAGGATGGAGAACACAGCCAGAGTGCCTCTCTTACTATATTGTAACATGAAGTTTTTACCCTTTTTCCCTGAGTTACCCCCCCACTCCCTGGACTTTTTGTCTTCCTAATTAGTATGCAAGCCTTGGCCAGGCCAGGTAAAACCCCTCTGATTGGCCTGTTGTTAACCCCTTCCCCATTGGCTGTTAAATCTTTAAATACCCCGACCTGTACTCAATAAACTCTCTCTCTGCACCCTCCCCTGTGGTCTCTGTGTGTCTCTCTCCTGTGGGACATGTCAGGGACCACGGGGGGTGAGGGGGAGCACTCCCCTCAGCTGTTGAAGGGGGGAGAAGGGAGGGGGAAGAGCCCTCTCAGGGCAGTGGTCACAGCCCCAAGCCTGACAGAGTTCAAGGAACTTTTGGATTATATTCTCAGGCACATGGTGTGACTCCTGGTCCTGTTCAGGGTTGGACTTGTTGATCCTTGTGGGTCCCTTTCAATTCAGTATATTCTGTGATTCTGTGAAAATATAGGAATGTTCTTCTTTGCTCTAGAGATCCACACACACAACATGTTTATCAGTGACTACTGAAATCAATCTCGTGGCCTTGACTGATTAGATCTGTGCCATTTTGACTTTTTCTATGTTTAAAATGTAAGTAGTTGTACTGTTTACAGAAATACTGCAAAATCAATCCATTAGATGGAAACTTCAATTTCATTTATGAAGGATTTGATTATTTTGCTTTATAAATCCACCTCTGTTTCTAAATCTATCTGAGCAACAGATATGAAGACCCATTGATGTTCACTTCAACAAACTATGTCTCAACTATAATCCTTAAACAGTGTTTTACCTTCCAGCCCTCACTCTGTGCCAGCGTGTGGCCCTCAGGGGGCCTGATTACCAATTAGGGAACAAGAAACATATGCTCCAAATCACAATCCAGTTTTCTGAAAATGTTTGAACACTGACAACAAATACAAGTGTATCTACAAACAAGTGCATAAGCTTTCTCAGATCTCTCAGGACATCAATTACCAGGTATTTGGTCTACTTTAGAACTAACCAGACATTCAATTATCAATGGGGTTTGAGCCATCTGTATCATTAAGAGTTTTGAAACTTTCAAATCAAGTGTGAAACTTTATGAAGGACATAAAGGTACTACTGAAGGATGAGCATTTGTTTGCCTGATGTGACATCTATTACATATGTGAGTATGACAAGAACCAGAAATTTTTTCCAGTCCCTTAAAGAGCACTCTGCAGGAGCAATAGCACTGACATCACTAGATATGTTATGCCCTTCCACTGTTTTTCTTTTCCAAATAAGCAAAGAACAAACCCAGTATTTCCCTAGAACATGGACACTAGTTTATGTCCCAAGTATTGCATTAAATATGGGAGATATGTTAATGAGTGTGTAATTAGCAGTGACTGCAATATTAAAACATGTATGTTTTAGGAGCACTAATAGGAGCATATGTGTATCTACCTTCATAAAGTAAAATGAAAATATTATTTCCACTAAAATAATGAAACCCATTATGGCAAAATGAAAAAAGAAAGCAAAACTTAATTATTACAGGTATGATAGGAAGCTTAGCGCTGCATCAGCTGTGGCCATCCCTTTTGCATTACAGAGGCAACAGCTCCATCAAGGTGAGTGATGTTTGGGTTACATTTCCTTTGTGAAGATACTGATTCTTTTACTAAAATCTTATGACAAGAAATTATTACAGCTCTAGTTATTTTTTCTGAATGGTTATTTCCACTCACTGAAAATGCACTTGACTGTATTTCTGATATGAAATTGTCTGGCTTGGACTTCCAGGTGTTTAAGCTTTTTATGTCTGTGCCTGCAGAAGAAACAGTTCTGCATATACCTGCTTTTCTTAAAAACATGTCAGTACTCAGGTTCTTTACCAGCTCTTTTAATGTTACATTGTGGACTCTGGTACCATTTCAGACAACACTCCTCAGCTTTTCAAATTTGACTAAATTTCCATGTCATATGGCATGTATGATAAACTCTCCAAATGCTGATACCATTCCACAGCTAATGAGAAATTCAAAACCTAATCTAAAACAGAAGCTGTGAGGATCTCTTAGAAGTATTTCCAAGGTGGGCATTCCCCTGCCTGTCTCATTAGTATGGCCTGAGAAAAGACAGCTGGCCTGAGAGAGACAGGAGAAAGGAGACTGTATTTGTGTCCTACATCATTTCAGATTCATGGAATCTTATCACAGGCTGCAGTATAGAAGACGGTCAGCCAGGGAATCCAAATTATGGTACTTACATACCAAGAAGTTTGTGACTTCACAAACAGTCCCACTGAAATCACTGGTACATGAAATACTGATAATTTTTTAGTTCCAGTAATAAAACCTTTAACACAGATTAGGATCGCTGGATTTGGCTTTGACAGCACAGCGTTAGCTCTCTTTGTAGACAGGGATGACTTTCTAAAGAAGTGTCAAGTGGTCATGAAGTATACAATGAAAAATGTGACTTCTATTTAAATGTGTTTAATGGAAAAAATGCCTTTTGACTATAATTTTTACTTTGCCTCAAGAAATATTATTCATAGCAAATTTTAGACTTAGTAACATTCAAGAATTTTTCTGTAAGTATTACCATGTTAACTTATTAAAGATAAGTGTTTAATCAAAACGTATTTAACCCTTTCGTTACACACCTTTTACTTACCAGGGTATGACTCCATCAGCATCATACTTATTCCTTTGCAAACAGAACTGCTGGTGAGATCTGAGAATGTGGTACAGGCTTCTCAGTTCAGTGCTGAATTCCCAACACTGAAGAAGCACTAGAAAATAACCCCTCTGCAAGCCCCCTGCACTCCAGGCCCTAAGACACTGGCCTGACCACTGTCTTTAGCAATGACTGTGGTCACAGAGTAAAGGGCTTAAATGCAAAACTGTTTTTTCAAGCTGCTTCAGAATTTTCCAAGGAACATCAGAAAATGAAAACACAGAGTGACATGGGGTATTAGAAATACATGTCTGAGGGCAGGCAGATTAGATTCCACTTGCAAAGCCATAGAGTGTCAAAGCTTCAACTAATTTAAATGTTGGTGGAAATTGATTGTACAAATGCTTTTATTTCTGGAAATTCCAGTGCTTAGTTGTCAATATAGGATTAAAACACATAGCTAAATCTCCTCTCATGGACAGACCTCTTTCCTTACAATAGCAATTTTTCATGTGCTAAGAGCATTGTTGGGAAATAATTTCAAGCAGAATGATATTAAATATATATAAAAATATTTTTAAGACAGTTTTACTGTGTCTAAAATCTATAGAGATATATAGGCACATGGTGTGATTCTTGGGGTTGTCCTGTGCGGGCTCAGAGTTGGACATCAGTGATACCTGTGGGTCCCTTCCAACTCAGGATATTCTATGATATACAAATTCTAACAGATTCAATATTTACATGCAATATAAATTAGTTTTACTATATTTAATTATGTATAATGCACAGATCAAGCAGTTAGACTTGGTTCTTACAGAACAGTTTGGATTGGAAGGGACCTTTAAAGGTCATTTAGTCCAACCTCCCTGCAATGAGCAGGGATGTCTTCAACTAAATCAGGAGACTAAGGCTCAAAAAGCAACACTACAGTAAGTAAATGATAGAGATTTCAATTTCAGTTTTTCCTTGACTATCAGTTTTACCACATATTTTCGGTTCCTATGGACACTCCTTAATAGGAATAGAACTTTTCTTACAGATATGATACACCTTCTTTCTAAAATAATGCTCTGAACTTTAGATAAAAGCTTTGCATTATAAATGTACAAAGCATTCTGCCAGGGTGTGTAATAAATCTGCCTTCAAATATCACTCTGATGTATAATGTATAACAAAAAAAGAACAATTTTAAAAGAAATAGGCACTTTTCCATTTTACTGTATTTAAAATCTTTCCTAACCCTTCAAATAGATGGCCAGTTTCCAACCAGAGCTAGAAAAATGGGCAAGCCCTGCACTTAACTTCCAAAATTTAACAGGGTTCTTTAAATAACAAAGATTAGCCATACTTAAAAAAAACAAACAAGAAAAAAATATTTTCTTTTTCTGAGTACAGTGACTGCACTCACTTCACGGTGAAGTCATCCCTTTATCTGATAGTTCATTCACTGCCATTCCTTTCAAAATGTCACAATTTTAAAATCTAAGAAAACAAAAAACCTGAAGTTATCCCATGTTGGCTTTCAGATACTTTACTCTTCAGATATCTTTTATCTTTTTTCATACTGTACATGCAGGCGTTTTGTTTCTGAAAGTATTTCCAGGCAGGTATATTTTTCATGTTAGAAAAGCCATGTAATTAAAAAAATTCGCCATAACCAAATTTTTTTCTGTTGGAAAGATGCATTTTACATTCACAAACAAGAGTTTAGGGAAGTGTTATATTAAAAGGAAGAGGGAAGGCTTTGCTTTCTTAGTGTAGTACAATTTTGTTTCCTGCAGCAAAATAAAATAGGATTTCAAAGGGAGTTTGAACAGGAACTGAGGGATTGAGGCAATCATAGCTATTTAATTCCAGAAAGTTGGGAATCAGAACTACCAAAATTTTTTGTGTTATTATCTAAACTATTCTTCCACACAAAGTCTAAAGCCAGAAATGTCACAGCCCATTGTTCCACTTTATGAAACAAAATACTGATAAAAATGCACTTCAATCAAACAGTCTATTGAAAATTGGACACAATTTAACGTAGCCAAACTCCTATTACAACCAGAAGCCAGGAAACAGTGATACAGAAGAATTAAAGCATGGCTTTGTACCCTTTATGTAAGTAATTCTTACATGCACGAGCAGCCCTGTTAATACTGATGAAATTACTCATGTGAATAATGACTGCTGTGTAAGTCAGGGCTGCTGAATCAGATCATATATGACTTGCCCACATAGGGAATCTATTACAAAATCAAAAATAGAAGCAAGTTTACTGCTTATTCTTGTGCTTTGCTTCCAGGATTAAAATCCTTGCCATGGTGATAAAATGCAGAAATGGAAAATGGGGAAAAAAAGAATGTAAGGAAATACCCAAACTCGGTCTTGCGTTCTTATTTGTAAGAGTAGTCCCATTTTCTCTCATTGAAACATTTTCATTAATAGACAATAACAGATAAAATCTGCAGAAGTTACTCAGGTCTTAATGAAACAAATACTTGACTGCATTTTATTTTGTCACTGTTTTGTTTGTTTCCCAATTTTCTTGTTAATATAATTAGTCATATGGATTTCCCCTTTTTTAACACTGGTAGAGAGAAAAACCAAAAGAATTTGCTATTCTAATATAATATACAATTCATTGTATGCATTAAAATATGCATGTCCTCTTCTTCAAAAGGCAGTTTTTGAATAATTAATGAAAAAAGTAATCTACATCAATAAAAAAACAGCTTTGTGAAATTCAAAGGAACACACATTTTGGAATGAGCAGAATGGCCAAAAGGACTGACATTTTTATTCTCTCCATTCCCCCTTTTTATTTTAATTTTCTTCTCCCTTGTCCCCAAGAATTCTGAGACTGTATAGTAAATCTTTTATCTTTAATTTTATATTGTTTATATCTAATATGCATGGAAGTTCTGTGTGCATCATAACCCATAAAAATGTGACTTATAAAAATTGCAACACCAGCAACATACACCAAAGGTGGAACAGAAGCAATAAAGTAAATTTTCTGTCTGAAAATGTGCAGAATTTCTACAAATATTAGTTTGACATAGAGGATAAACGAAGCAAACAAAAGTCTAGAGCCCTGGGACTGATGCAGTTAGCTGACCTATTCATAAAAATTGCCAAGTTGTGAAAGTAAAGCATGTGTTTTCCCATGGTGTCCTTCAGTTATTCTAAACAGTCCTAATATCATTGGCTATTTGCATAGTTATAATTCATGAAAGAAAGCAGTTGCTCCTGAGGAATACAGACTTTACTATCACTATGGTTATTATTTCACCTTCTCAAAAGCAGAAATTAAACTGCTACCATGTACATTGGCTATAATTTAATTTAGCCCTCAATGACCATACTGTCATATTATACAACAATGCTCTCTTCCTTCTTTTTACTTCTTGTTTCACATGAAATCATCAGTACAAAGCTTTGCTTTTACTGGGTTCTCCTCTTACCAGAACAGGAATCATGACTTCCCAAAGAAAATTCAGGCAATTCAGTAGAAACACTTGTATTTAAAAGAGTGGTAAGAAAATCACCAGCTTTTCTCTGTATGTAGAAAGAATAGGTCAGTAGCTAATAAAAAAGATTGCAAATTAATGTATTATTGGCAGACTTATTACTGGTCTTCAAAATATCTCTAATTCATAGCATTTGTTTCCTATGCAGAGCACATAAGGTAAACTCCTTAACAGGAGACTCTTAATCACGTACATTTTTCAGGTGCCTAGAATAGAATCCATGTGATTGCATTCTGTAGTCTAAGTGTAGTCAACGGATGCCCTTAATAGCATCTGCCGACTGCTAGTTTTGCCTTATGGTACTTGTAATCTTAGCAAACAAAATCAGTGACTCTTCCTGTTTAATTCTGAATAATGTTCTTTGCATACTATGTTTGGGGAAATTTGTCAATTCGTGAGCGTTTCTTTGATGGAAAATAATATCCTAAATAAATTAGGATTATATGTAGGTATTTACTGTGAAAGTATAATATACTCACATAAAATGGGAGATCTGTAAAATATCAAGGAATTTTTCATGTGCATACTTGTTGCATATTCCGTGCAAAAGGTTATCATGTTCATCACAGAAATGCTTTGCTCCCTCCCCTGATCAGAGCAAGAGGCTGAAGCAAGGAGGGCTTGAACCTGTAAACTATTGTCTACATGAATTACTCTAAACACTATACAAGTGAGAAGTCCCAACAAGTAAAGATTTAAAAGATTTATTGCTTAGACTTGTGAGGTTTTTTTTTTTTTAATTTATTTACTTTTTAAATCAAGTCAGCTTTATGTCTCTCATATGCTGAGACACTTTTCATGCTTTGACAGCGTAGAGAGCAGGGTGTTAAACAAGCAATGTGAAATTACATTTGTGTAAATGAAAATCAGGACCAAAATGGGTGATGGGTCCGGTTCTGGTCATTCACACCAGTGTTACAGCTCTGCAGCCCAAGTTTAATTAGCAGAGTTAATCATGATTGATCAGACTCATGAAAAAGGGAGGTGTCACATTCTCTTACCATGAGTAAGTCCTGGAGCCAGTGAGATGGTAGAGATATGTGATCAGCTCCCTGATTTTCAAGCCAGGCCTGAGTCCAATGAAATTGCAAGTCTCTGCCAAGCAGCTTAATGTTCTCAGGTCCTGGGCAATGAGCCACTGGAAAATAGCCATGTTGGATTTCTGTTCTGCTGTCCAAGCTCACCCCACGTGTTGGAAGGAGGCATGGAAATGTAGAGCCCAGCTGTAGTGCAGATGCATCAGCTCAGATGCACACTCTCTGGAACACTTGTTTCTGGGTTATAGCACAAAGGGACTGAAAAACCAGATTCTGAATCTGTTATTCTAAAACAAGGAAGTTTATTAAGGGAAAAGGAAAAGCAAAATTAGACAGAAGTGGGTGCTCACAATACAGAACTGTAGACACCTGAGGAAAAAATTCCCTGTGCACTAAATGGGAAGACAGTCTAGTACAAAGGTTGATGCAGAGTTGTAGTCAGACCTTAAACCATTCCTTGTTTGCTTCAATTTATAATTCCCACTGGGATCCTTTGGAAGTGATGTATGCAAGATACCTGTTCTTCTATCACATGACACTTTCCTTGATATTTGTATTTCTTCATAGGTAGAACCAGTAAAGGAAATTGGTATTTTTTTATTCTTATTTAAAATTCTAGGGGTTTAATCAGATCAACCTAATTTTTAGTGATTTTAGAAGTATTTTTTTAAATTCTTAACTTTTATTTCTTAAATTATAGTTCATTGTGTTTTGATTGAAAATACTAGAGGAGGACTTGACCTGTAAGCAACCATTTTACTTTAAAATATTTGGTTATTTAATAGCTTATAAACTCTTTCCAATTATTTCCTTAGTAGATGATTGCTTGAAATGAATGAATAATTTTTGTTTTCTACAAACTAACATTTTTCTAATGAAAGAAAATTGAAAATTTCTCAGACAGTTCTAAATTTAAACAGCTTTTCTGTGCTTGCACTTCTTTTGTGTCTGTCTTCTCCAAATACTGTAACAAATTAGTTTACAGAAAGAAATAATAGAAAAAGCAAATAGTGATATAATGGTGGAAAATAATCATTAAGTCAACATTTCAGACTCTAGTGACTACTACACACAGCATAAACCTGAGACTCAGAAGTAAATGCACTGAGCTGGGTTTTGTATGCTGTGTGATCTACACACCTGATTAACCCAACTTTAAGGTCTTACCATTTTACAGGAGATTGCCTGTGAAGTCAAGCAAGTTACAACTTCAGAATTATTTTAAAAATATGATCTGTTTTATCAGAACACCTCCCTCCTGGTATTACTTACCTGATCATTTATTTGGGAGAAAATTCAAACAAAAATGAAGTTGTGACTGCATTATTTAAGTATCATTGGTGTTGTGAGGTGCACTTGCCATCAACAGGTTACTCACATGAGCAGGATAAAAAAGGTTAACTTAGGTACCTCTTTTATTATCAGGTTTTATAAGCAGATTTACACACTGTGTACTCTAGTTTGCATGTTTATTCATATGTCGCATCCCACAGCCAATCCAAATTGGTATCAACAGAGAGGAAAGAAGAACACACAAAATGTAAAATTGCCTATAAAGCATTATGATATGGTGAGGAAGGTTACTGGCTGCACATCCTGCTTGCTATTTTGACTAATTAAAAAAATTAGCTTCAGACATGGCCACAGATGTTCCAGGCTCATGATATTCAGACCCATCTTTTTTTTTTACTTGGACGATTTTGCAGGCCAGCATTTAGCCTCACAGACAAACATACAGCTCCCATCCTTACAAAGAGAAAACAATTGATCTGCATTTACAGTAGGCTTTAAATTTTCCAGAGAGACTCAGCTTGATACAAAAGGTCAGGAAAGAAAGGATATTCTGTCTATTTACAGAAACTTTTGATATAGTAGTTTCTCTTCACAAAGAAGTGATCCTTTGATCATCCTTAGAAATAAAAAATTCTACTGGTATGCTATCAGCATTCTTAATACTAAACCTCTGCATTGTATTGCCAGCCATATTTACAGGACCATGGAGTATTCAGGAGGAAAAAAGCCTGATATTTTGTCTCCATATTTTTATGCGGGAAACTTTTATGGGAAAAAAAACCTGAAACATTTCTTTGTCCATTTTAAGTGAATCGTTCCCCTGATCAGTGGTCATGCTGCAGATGTGAGAATGAGGCATTGGCTGGTTCTGTGTCATGCAAGTCTGGGTCAAAAAATTCAGACCGGTGTGTGACGGACCCAGCTGCAAAAGAGGTGGCTGAGTACTCCTGGAGAATAACTTAAAAGCATCTTTTTTGTTTGGTTGGTTTTTTAGTAGGAATAAGAAGGAAAACCCCTTCTTTTTACAAAGCGAGTTGTCTTTTTTTATGTGATTTCCAGTCACCAAGGAATTTTTCTTATCTTAATTCCTTAAAAAAAAGTCAGACAACTAAAATTTATAGACTGTGCTAATCCTTAGAGTACAGATCCAGTCTTTTGAAAGCCATAAATACAGAGTTAAAGAACCACAGGAAATTAGTTCTCTGAGTTATGTTAATTGCTCCCAACACTCCACAATCTATCTACACAAGGAAGGAATACAATTTGAAGAAGACATCATAACATATCATGCTTAAAAAAACGTTATGGCTAATGCTTTTTCTTAAGAATTAAAAGGGTTTGAACCACTTAATAGGAAAAAAAGAAACAAGAGCATGTCTGAAACATGGGCAGAAAGTATTCACACAGTAGAAACCATTGATCCCAGTGCTGTGTTTTCTGTCACTTTAAATCCCCCTCTCCAGCATCAGCAAGGGAATGAGACTCAAGAAAAGCAGGAAAAGAAAAAGGGAGAAAGAAAACAACACACTGTAATTACAGTTCTGAATTCACAGATTAGAAAAGAAACATTTCAGTATTAAGAGGCTGTCCTCAAACAACATGAAGACAGAAAAGTAAATGACATTAGGAGAAAAAAACATTGATAACTGTATTTCAAAAGTATAAATCTCACAGTGTAACAAGAAATATAAGCANTGAGGAGCACAGTAGGATTTCGGGGTAGGGCTGGTCCCAGTGTGGGGTAGGGGGGAAACGGGTCTGGGGCCCCGGCAGACCCGGACAGAGCCTCTGCTGGCAGGGGATGAGAGGGAAGGGGGTCCACCTTAGTCCTGTGGGTGCCTCACAGCCGGGACTTGAAGGACAAAGCGGGGGAGGAACTGGGGTCTGGGGCCAGAACTCTGCCAGCTCTGCTGGCTGAGGAAAGATAAGGGAAGGGGGTCTGGAAAACTGGTTTGATAAGGATCGATAACAGGCTACCTTCATTTGCACATCTGTAAGACAGGATGGGTGAAGGCAAATTCCTTAGATTAGCTCTTATCTTCTCAGGGCTGCTGAAAAGATTCCTAAGTTTTTAAGCAAACCAACTTCTACATTCAAACAAATAAAATAATAAAATATTCTCTTGGTTTTGATCAGTAAATTAACAAATTTCATCCATAACAGCAAGAACACTGTCAAGATTTAAACCATAAGTCCCTCGTGTTAAAGGCTTGATTTTGTCAAATTAAATTTATCTGCTGCAGAAGAGAAAAATGGTCATTAGTGTACTGTACAACTCAGAATGCTGAAGTTTGAATACTGGCCTTGTACCAGCAGTATCTCAAGTATTTTCTGATTTATGAGGAAGAGTTTGTGTTGCGGTACTGATAGTTGATCCAAATTTTTCGCTGTTTAAAGCAGGATAAGCATCAGTTAGCTCAATCAATGAAAACTCTGACCTTTCTTGGGTCCGTGTCAAATTTCCCAGTCCTGGATATACCTGCATTCAGCTCAGTACTCGTGTGTGAATCAAAACAATGGCTGATACATAGAATCGTTGAGGTTGGATGTGGAGATCATCACCATACTCTGTCTGGAAAACCACTGAATAGGATACAGTAGGACACTGAGTAATCTGATAGATATGTATATTGATTTACAGATAACTCTTTATAAAAGGTAATCAAAATGCAGATTTTTCTAAAGAAAGAATGTAATGAATTTCCTAAATTTCCTATTAAAAAAAATGTAAATGGCTATGCAAATCACCTTGTATCTGAAAATAAATGAAGAATCTGATTTATATCACTGAAATATTAATTATTTTTTAACTTCATCAACCCCAAACACACAAAGTTATCTTTCTTCTTTTCCATATCAAAAGACAAATGCTGGAGATTTGGATTATACAAAGATTCTGCCTTGCAATATACATTCAAGGTTAATTTGAAAACTAGTTACTGACAATTTTCTTAGACAAATCTACATAGAAAACTTTCAAAACATGTTGTTTTTAAGGCTCCCTTAACTTGTCATAACTACAGGGCCTGCACAGGTCAGCCAACGGGATTATAACCAGGTGGCTATGGCAGTGTCAGGAATTTGTCTCAATTACATTGCATAAAATAAATGATAGTTAGGAATGGAAAAATGTGCAGTCCTGCATAGAGTAGAGCTAAAACCTAAATCTCTGGGCTAGTTTCAAGTTTGTATAGCTGTGATGAATAGAAGACAGTCTGGCATGTCAGGGTTTTCTATGTGACTGATAATGTTAAGAGATACTTCCTCATGGCTGGCTATGCAGGAACATTCAGCTTTAAAAGAAAAATAACATCTTTCATTTGCATATTCCTCTAATCTTAACACTGAAATAACTTAATGGAGTTTTTCTGGTACTTCACATTTATTTTTTGCTATGCAAAAAGAATTTATGAAGCAGGAAATCACACAAAGGCCTAAAAAGTAGGCTTTTTCTCCCTTAGCAGAAGACTAAAATTTAAATATTTCTCTTTTTTTATCACTCTGGCCCTTCCTGCCCTGATTGACATTGTAACCAGAATGACATGCCAATGTACTCCAATCAATGGCAGTCCTCATTCCTGATATTAGCCTAAATTTTGGTTATCCTTATTTGACAGAATAATCTCTGTTGTCCCAGCTGAGCTTCAGGACTCTTGTAATGTAGAGATTACTTACTGGAATAATACTTAGAAGAACAATGTCCTAAATCAAAACAAGTGTCTGTAGACAATGTAGGCTGAAATATATTCAATCCGGTGTACAATGTTTTGTTCTCTGCTGCCTGCATTCTCAGCAAGGTGTTCTTAATCGTTCTTCTTAGATTTGTTTTTTGTTTGTTATTTTCTCTGATGGTTTTCTTCTTGATGGCCATGTGCAATCACTCTTTCATTGCTTACATATTTTTATTTAACTTTGGTTATATATTTCATATTTTAAATATAGCATATTAATAATTATTTTTGCGTTCTGAATTGGAACAAGTATAGCTGAATGCATTATTCAAGAACAGCATCTCATCTTATTCAATATCATGTAACACTGCTTGTTCTTACTCTTTTTCCATGTAGATGCAATATAGGATGCTTGCCAAATGTGTACAAGTAAGTTTCTCCCGAACAAGCTGTTCAGAAATGTTATTAGCCTAAATATCTTGTCCTGAATTTTTTAAAGCATGTTTCTTCCGAGTCAATTATATTTTTTTATGTGCATCAGTTCTAGTAAACTGTTTCAGAAATGGCTGTGCAAAAAGATGTACCATAATATGATCAGGAAAAAGTTAACCTGCTAAGAAAGTTAGTGACCTTTTTTTTCCCCCTTGATTCCTAAGCTGCTCACTGAGCTTGCTTGAATCGCTCTCTTAAATATCTCTAGGATTTGAGAACCAAAGGCTTTCAGGTAGTTGGATGCCTAGGGATTTATGGGTATGTGGTTTTCCAAGAGTATTTAAGCATATACAGTAACTCTGGTAACAATCACCAAGTATCACATGATTATGTCCTCATGAAAATTCCACAAGATGCCTTTTTATTTCCTTGAGAACTAAATTTCTTAGTTGTGATCCTGGCAGTAAAGTCATATTAGACTTTCACCAGCACAGATCTGAGCAGCCCCAAGAGGGTTTATGGCAGATGGGTTTGCCTCAATATAAGAATATCCTCCCTTCTGGGAATAACCGACATTTCTACTACTGAAAAAGTAAGCTTTATGTTTACAGAAAACACAAATCTGATTGCTTCTTATCCTCCATCTCCATCTCCTCAGTGCTGACTCATACCCTTTGTTTTAAAACTCACTTTCCTTCCTTTCTGGCTCATCCAGAGTCTTCATTCAGTAGACAATTACTGCTTCATCCTTGAGTCACTGTTGGAGATGTTCATTCTCACTAATTTTTTATATCCTCCATGCTTTAGGAGGTCCATGCATAACTTCTCACAAGATGCCAAGTTTAAGATGCAAGATGCAGCGGGATAATTCCAGCACGATCCCCGTTAACAACCACACACACACAGTTGCATGGCAAGAGAACGGGAACCTTTATTAAGTTTGATAACATATATTTATACCCCTAAGCTCTAACAATGGTGATTCTATTCTTTATCAAGGATTTCATATGTTTGCTACAATACTCTTGATTACTAAACGAAAATACAGAAGGCCTTATTCACTATTGTACAACACCTGCTGTGCTGGCCATGACTTGTTACTTCTGTGATTCTTCCCAAGGCTTCCTTCCCATGAGAAGAACAATGCTGCTTGCTTCAGCAGCAGGTTTGCTTGCCTCAGCTACAGGGCCTTTTGCAGGGGAATCCATGTTTTGAACCCCAACAAGTTTTTGCCAACATGACGGATATCTGACATGACTGGTTTAGTGAAAAGTGTCTCCACTCCTTGCTGCAAGACTATATAACCTTCAAGGTTGCTTCCAAACCAAACCACTCTGCGATGCTGTGACTGAAGCCCTGGCAGGGGCAGGGACCAGCGCTGCCCATCTCACGGGTGTCTCTCAAGCCTGACAGACACTCCTGAAATGCCAGGCACCTCCTGTATGTGCTTTATCATCCCGGTTTCGAAGGGGTTTTCCAACCACAAGTGGCGCATTCAGGGTCATTGAGGACTCATAATGGTCCTTATTAGCCCTGGCTTGGCACAGCTGGAATGCTTGGTGGTCTGAGCTATCTCAACACATCTTCCCTTGGAGGGGGCTGCTCCCCGCTCCTCATGAGGGAAAGGCTTCATCCAGCGGCAGGGAGAACTATCAGGAATTTTACCATTTGGCAGAAAGGTGTCCAGCCAGCTGAACCCACATTTGAGGTGCATGGAATTTTAATTTTTTATTGTTAAACTGAGCTCTGTGGTATTAGCTCCAAATTCCTTTTGCACCTCAGCCCAGTGCCCTCTGAAAGTGGTGGGAAAGATCCTTCTGAGCCTCAAAGGACCTCGGAAAAAAAATTGGAGTCCAAGATCTGCCTTGAAACATTGACGTTTTCTTTAACCATTTGCCCAAACTATGTACAATGGCCTAAGGAAACCCAAGCCAATATACTTCTGAAACCCTGTATCTTACTATGGAAATTGCTTAAAATTGAACAGAAATAATCTGAAGGCTAACTTCTTTCTTTCAATTCTTTGACTGGCTACATCTTCAGGAGACTGGCTGTTTATCATCTCTCAGAGCCTGCTTCATTCTAACCTTTTTAATTAGATTCACCTCTGGCATCTCAAGATGCTGTCAACAGGTATCTGTGGTCTGCTGTGGGAATGGTGTAAATCCAAGGAATAGGATTGCTGTGGTCAGGGTTTCTTGAAAATGTAGTGCTTAGTGCTCTTTCCCCTCCTGGTCTCTCTACATTCTATAGGAAAGGATTATAAGGCAAGTTTTAATGCGTTTTATCTGTCTTCTAACGTAACCTGGTAATGAAAATACTAAAAGATTGCTAATACTAAGGGATTTAAATGTGTTTTGCAACTAGTGATCAGAGTCAATAGTTGGGACACCTCTTTCCTTATTACAATTGTAAAATGGGTTCCTGTGTCATTTTTGTACTTCTCTGCTCTGGATTTATGGGCTCAGAATCTTGATAACCCTTTAAAAGGAAATGTAGCCTGTGTGAATAGGAAGCACTGGGGACATGTGGTATGTTTAAACACAAAAGGGGTGAAATTGAAGTAAAAATATCAACAGGTGTATGTTTTGGAAACATCTGATCGAGTGCTGAAATACTCTGAGCAATTGACAAAAATATTTCTTATTGTCTGCAGCAGATATTATATACATTGTATTATGATGCTTTCAGCTTTGTTGAGAGGAGGGGAAACAACCACTGATCACCACTCAGGGAAAAAACAGCGACTTCAGTGAATCTCTGAAGAGCTCATCAGGTCACTGGCAAAATAATTTGACATTCTAATGGTATCTTCTAGTGTAATCATACTTTTTTATTATTGAGATGGCTCTACACATAGAGCAATAAAAGGTTCTGTTATAGAATGAATATATTCCATCATTTGGGCCTTGTGGAAAAATGTAGCTTGCAATAAAAGGAGTTTTTTACCCTGTGAACTACCTGTGCATGCACCTCAAATCCAAACTAGTTAAAATCCTGTCATCTCCAATGGTAAAAGAGAAAGGGAATTGAGGATTTTCACAGGATTTCATTAAATCCTGCAATCTTTGTGCTGTCTGTGTAGGTGCATGAGTGGTGCAGATCATAGCAATGACTTCGGGGGTGTACAGCAGCGTAGGAGGGTTTATTTTCTTGGGTTATGCCCAGATTCTGCTAGAGAACCACAGCAGAGTTGTGGACTCAATAGGATTGATACTTTGAAAAATCAGTGGCAAATTGTTCACTTGCTGAATGGAGGAAGCTGCTTTAGCCTGCTACACACATGTCAAGCTACAGTTGACAGTTGTACAGTTCTTGGAGTTTTTGGTATCATGGAATTATTTTGGATGTCTCCAAGGAATTGTTTCAGGTTGTCATTGGACTCTGGCAGGGCCCATGGCCTTTTTTTTTTTTTAATCCTGTTTTTGAGGCTTATCCCATAGAATTAGAAACTTCCCATCCTCTATGCTAAAGACTGATGTCATTAGGGAGCTTAAACACCCTTTTCCTATATCTTTCATCCTCTCGTATGTATTTACTACTTGCATGCAGTCAGAAGACATTTGAGTTATGAATTAGAATTTGGTAGACTAGCTTAAGAATATGTGATGGTGCCAGTAGAAAGTACATTGTGGAAGTCTGGATGATTCCTCAGCCCACAATCCATATGCCAGATGCTGCAGCTCAGTATGTCTGTGGAGACTTATGTAAGAGTTCTGTCAGTGAGACAGATTTGGCAAGAATCTTCTTGAAAGCCAAACAAAGAAGGTGGAGGGAGGTGAGGAAGCACACAAGGATTTCTGCCAGCAGTTATGTGGCCCAGCAAGAATAAATTAGATTTCTTTTTTTTTACTCTCAAATGTTTTGAGGCTGGTTAGAGAGCAAAACAGGCAAGGTATGCAAGACTTTGGTTCTTGCTTACTGCAGCAATAATTTCAAATCCTATGATGCAAACTAGAAATTTAAAATAATGTTAGAACATGAAGGACATGGGAAAAAAGAATTGTTTTAAGGAATTAATCTGTCCTAATTGCAGCCCAGTTTTATGGAGGATAGAATATGGAATGTATTAAGGTCATCTTTGTCCTTATGGAGTATATGGGATGTTTTCTGTGTATGAAATAGTCAATTTTGTCTTGCAGACTCAGTATCCAGGCTCAGTATGGTAAACCAAACAAACCCTTTGTAAGGCCCTGTACTTTAAGTAGAGAGCAAAGAAAAATACTTGCTGTGCCTGTAGGACTTCCTGTCTGTCCCTCCTGTTGACAGTGTTCCACTTTATATACATGGATACACATTCACTGGAGTGATGAGCTAAATGAATTTGTGAATAACATCAGTTGACCTGAAACTATGGTGTTACTGAGTAAACTTTTTTGGAAAAAAGGTTGTCTAATCTCACTAGAAATATGGTTGTGATAGACCCAGACAGCTAGAGCTTCTCATGCCTGCTGTTTCCTTTGGAATTTCTCTTGGGATAAATTGCCATAAAATGGGAATTAAAAGTAGGAGAGTTGGGGGTATTTTTTATTTACACTGGTGGGAGAATTAACTCATGCCAAATTATGAGATTTGAAACTAAGCTTATGTTACAGATTGTTGAGCCTCTGCAGAAGCCTGTGGGCTTCAGTAAGTCACTCTGCAGGGGAACAGCTATCTGCCTTTGCAGGACCTGAAATCTAGATATTCTTCTTGGGATGCTGCTTTTGTCTCCGAAGGTGAATCACTTTCTTCCCCTGCCTTAACTTTTCATTTATCTGAGGAGAGCTCCCGTGGAGATCAGGAATGGTCTCCTATATGATGCCAGAAATATAAAACCTGGGGAGGGATTGAAGAGGTGAGAGTCAAATGCAGTTTTTATTACAGACACTGTAGAGTGGGTTTCCTTCTTTCTTTGTGTCCCACAGTATCTCCCTAAAGTATTTACATACTTGTTGTATGGGACTATCTATGCAGGAGGGTCATACCAGTTGCATGTAGTGACATGCCAGGACATCTATCACTTCCAGGCTGTTGTTGATTTGTCCAGTCAGGTCAAGCAGCACAAAAAGTACCTGGAGTAATCTGCACCTGGCCTGAGACACTTTTATTTCATTACACAGCTACACATGTCTTATATAGCTTAACAAATTTTTTATTTTAAAAAAATCTTCAGGGAGAGTGCAAACCCTTTATTTATTATTATTGCCCTTTCAATCCTGTCCTCACTAGATTCCTTCTGAACTTACAAACTTTCTAACTTGTCACGTAAAACAAACCACAAATGAAGAAAGGTTAGAATGTAAAATCCCCAGGTCTGTGTTAAAGTGCTATTTTATCCCCTACTAAAATTGTACATTGCAAAGGTGAAGAGAACCATTAGAGAACAGGTACCCTGAATGAGAAAAGATTTCAGACCCTGGACCTAGAAGCCTCCTTGTTGATTTATTTGAGAAAGCTACAGTATTTAGTACTTGATTCAGAGCAAAAATGGAGTTTCTCCACTCTTCATCTTCAAGTAAAGACGAATGAGCTTTCCTAACAGACCTTGCCCTGCCAATAGGAATAAATGACTGTGATTTCTGAACACTCTCAAGGAGACCTGTAGACTCAATATGCAAAATCTCTCATTCTGTCATTGAAAGTGCAGCCTTGGATTATTACTGACAGCCAAGATGTAGTTAAAGTAAAGGTCATGCAGACTATTGACAATAATAAATTTAAGATTTGCTATCTTTTTGCTGATGCCTGCATTAGGCTATGCATCAAAGACCTGTATAAAAAAAAAAAAAAAAGGGGGTTTGCCCTTACCCAATAAAAAAATGCAATGTACATTTTTCAAGCTTGCTTTTTATAGGAACTACAATAGACCTCTTGTATTTCATATTCTTTTAAATTAACACACTGGGAGAACTGCCCACCAGACAGTCAGTTTACTCCTTTGTGCCTACCCAGAAGGTATAACTGAAGTTGCATAAAATGATCTCTCGCGAGTGGGTGTAGAAATCAGCATTATAGTATATTTGAATAAAGGCTGAGTGTAAACACTAGCAAGTTAATTCAGTTTTTGGTGTGTAAGCCTAAGGTAAAAAGTCCTTATTATTACAGGTTAAGTAATTGCCTGTTCCTAACTAGGAAACAAATATGTATTGCTTCATGACTCAGGGTATGGTAGTTTTTCTTTGCAACCTCTTCATGATTAAATGGGTTAAAAAAAAAGAAAAAAAAGTACAGAAAGAACAAAGCCAGTAGCAAAGAAATAGAGCTGCTCAAGGTTTCAGTTATTGATGCTTAAATGTAGGGAAAAGCAACTCTGAAATTAAGCAAGACTTGATAAATGACTTATAATTTTAGCAAAGAAATTAATATATGGAATTTTGGGGGTTTTATTTTTTAACTTTTGACACGGAAGCAACATTTGTCTCTTTCTTTGAATATAATGAATGAATTTGGTTCTTATATAGAACAGATTGAGAACCCTGAATGTTCATTGCAGTTCTATGATTTATTCAGAGAGCAGATAGTCCATAGGGAGATGCAGTATAACTTGCCATATTTAGAATTATAACCGAACCCTGATGTGGGGGAAAACAATGTTTAGAATGAGAGAGGGCAGAAGAGTGAAGCTTTTCAACCCCTGTGCTAGGGCTAACAAAACCTTTGCATATTAAGTGCCAAATGGAGACTGGATAAACATCACCAAGTAGCACAATTTTCAGCAGATGGTAACAACTTACACACGCTGGTAACTCTAAGTGTTGAACTGACAATCTAGCAATGAAAGATGCCATTTTCTATTATTAGTCCCATGGGGTATCCCCCATATGTAGTTTGAGAGCAGCAAGATTTGCATAACATATGCACATCAGATTTTAAAATGCTGTTCAGGTGTCGGAATTTCCTCATGGATGTGTCACAAAGATTCTTGATGGTAGTATTTAATTGTAACTGGAATGGTGAAAGTAGTAGGAAGAGAGTGGTATTTTGAAATCTATTGCTCAATATCAACTATGAGGTAAAGAAACATAATGAAATACTGCCTTAAGCACACAAAAAATAAGAACACATAAGGGGCTTTCTATCTCACACATACTTTGCTTTCTTTATTGCATTTAATTGTTAAGACAGTCCCTCCCAAATGCTACAACTACACTGGCTTTTTTTATTAAATAAATGAAACAAAAAAGCATGTGTAATTTCAAAATATTTTGTATGAAAAACATATAAAGTTTCTATTAGGCTATCTACTGTGACTACTTGTATTATTTTAATAGCCTATACAAAAGAAATATGTATTTTAAATTGAATTGCTTTAAATTCAGCTTTTAAATTATCCAATTACCAATCAGTTCAATGGGAATTGTTTTGTACTGAGGTGGGAGTACAGACTTTGGCTTGTAGAGTATATATATATATATATATATATATATATACTGCAGGATGTTTTCTAGGGTTTAAACTACTCCATTGTTGTTTCAGCAGTCACACCTTCCTTACCTCACTAGCTATCTACTGCCACTGCTGTGCTTTCAGTCATCTAAAGCAGATGGAGTGTGCACAGGGAGCATTTCGCAAACTGTCATGGAAATACTGAACTACTATCAGGCCTAATTTCTTCATCTGCATGATGTGTTGACCTAGTATACGTTTAAATGAAAATATAAACAATTTAGTTTTCAAGTCCTTTTAACGTCTAGATTTTCAACTGAGTATGGCCTGATGTATCTGAAAAATTCCTAATATTTGGCTTAAAAATTTTGCCTTGGAGATGCTAAAAAGCCATTATGCATTACTAAATGATCCAGAATTGAGATGTGAAACTTAAGGGAAGATGACAGCTGCATTGCAATGGGCTGCAAAAGAAAGGTCCATCCTGCCTAGGCAGTATTGGGACAATCAGGGCATACCTGTCTCCAGCTTATGTATATACATGTGGGTGAGTACAGGAGACAGTTGTATGTGATCACATTCAGTGCTTTAAAATCTCCACTGCTAAGACTCTGTGGCTTCACATGCCCATACAAGTTAGGTCAGCATGGCAATAACACATTTACTGTGCCTCATTGTGTTTGTTTATGCCACAGTTTCTTAAGATTATCCCTTTTTGTCAGGCTACTGTTAGTACTGCCCCTTTCAAATGAGTCGCTCCTATGGTAACAGAGATGTCATTCTTCTGGGCCAAACACAGTGAGTTCTGCCAGTGCAGTAATAAGCCTGTTTCTGTATGTTGAACCAATACCATATCATTTGGATCCCCAAATGAGTTAGTTTATTTTCCTTTTAACCAGCTCTTAAACAGGATGAGTCTTAAGCAGCTAAGCTGAGACCCTATGCAAAACCTGTCTTAACTACTGTATTAGATTTATAAAAGAGAAAGCCTAATTCCCACCAAAAGGATCACAGAAATAAATTTCTGTTGCCAAACTCCCCAAGGTAACTCAAGTGAGCTTGTATCCCCTCAGCTCTCTACTTATGTTACATGCCTTTAATAAATTATACAACTTGACTTAGCACATTGTCATCCAGCTATTAAAAAATTGTCAGATGTGTGCCCAGAGGTAGGTTATTAGTGCAAAAAGTCTTTTAATGCCCCCCTTTATTGCAACAGTACATCGTGCCAACCTGAAGGATTGATTGCTGACTTTGCTGGTCCTTGTCTCCTCTCTGCTGCCACAGCAGGATTTGGAGGTGGCTCAGGATGGTGAGGTTGCTACATGGCCCTGCGACGGCTCTCTCAACACATTATTGCCCTTTTCAGGCAATTAGACTTAGGGAACAATGTGAACTCAAAATGATGTGTGTTGGAACTGCGTCTTGGAACTGTCTTTCATCTTGTTTAATAAGTCTCTTTATTCTCAATGTACCAGGGAGGCCTGTCAGCTGACCTGTGCTTTGAACCTTACCAAATGAGTTCAGGAATTTCTGATATATTGGAGGGTTTGAGTCTAAACATAATAGTTTTATTTTACGCCTGGGATTTGCCTTCAGGGTGGGGAATGGATGGGGAGAAGGTTTTGGTGTGTGCATGTGTGGTGTGTTTTTCCTTCAATTTAATTTTTTTACTTTTATGCCAATTACTCAGTGCCCTAAAGTGCTTGGTGTGAGTCAGGCAGGAATTGATTGAAGTGTGTCTGTGTGTATGATACTCTGATTAGGATTCTCTGTGAATTCAAAGTAAATCACAATAACATGTTTGGTGGGGTTTTTTGGTTGTTTTGTTTTTGTTTCCTTGTTTGTTTAATTGGTTGGTTTTAGGTTTGGTTTATTTTTTTACTTTTTAGGCAGGTTCTATGCTTTTCATAGCATTAAGGATAAATTGCTGATATTTCTTCTCGTACTCTCCTACAAAACTATGTGGTTTTTTTTCTATGTACAAGATACATGATAGAAACTCACTTGCAGTGCTTGCTAAGTCTTCAATATTATGTGGCTCTTTTAAGCATGAATAGAAGTCTTGCTTCCTTGTGTTTCTTACATGTGGTCCAGGTACCTCCTTTCTGGAATATTGCGCCTGTTCTTGTTGAGGGGGTTTTTAGATTTGTTTAGGTAGGAATCCAGAAGCATTAATATTAATTTGCAGTCCATGATCAAACATACACTGACTGATATTTTCAATGATGTAGCTTTTTGTATGTATTTGAGTTTTTCAGAGTAGTTCTGCTGTGGCAAGAAAGCTGCCAATTTCATCCTGCTGGAGTTTCCAATATCTATGTACCTGAAGTTTTCTGAGTGCATTCTTTAGTTTATTTGTGAATGCTCTCCTGGTGTCCAAAAGGGCAGCCTTGGCAAGCAGATCAGAATTTTCTCAGAGTAAGGCATCTAGTGACACATTAACAACTTCCAGTCACCACAGCATTTTCCTCTCTGTCTGCAAACCTTTCCTATGTTGAACACACATAAAAAGGTGCAGAAAAACAGAGTGCAAGTGCAGGGGCTTATGATACCTTGAAACAGCTTAAGACCTGTGTAAACTTCTACAATATACTGCTGAGCAATCCAGTATCCTGCTTTTTACCTGCACCCTGGGGAAAAGCAAACAGATGTTCACTTACATAAAATAGAACCTAACAGCAAGTTGTGCCCTAGTCCAAGTTGCCAGGTTTGCCTGTTGGATTTGTTGTTCGACAGTGAGTAGTTGGGCTCCATGATGTGTCATGATATTATTTACATTTCAAATATAGTACACTAACAGATTTGACTGCCAAGTGTTGGCCGCGTGTGTGGAGGCTGAGTGTCAAAGATAATACATCCACCTGCACAGTGCTGGGCTCCTGCCACTGGCTCTTCGCAACAGTCGGACACTGAATCCAGTTGCTAATGGAGATGGTATCAGTAGCACAATGTGATGATCTTTTATCACACAAGATATTGAAACAAAAGGCATCTAAGGGATTTTGGGTCAGATGCCACTGAAGATCACTGAGCACAGCACGTGTGACATCACCAGTTTTTCAGTTCCATTTTCAGTGCAATGAATGTTGAGCAGCACATGTCTGGGACCTCATTTCTCCTGACCTGTAACGAGCCAGAGGGCTAGTCAGTAACTGAAAATATATAGTAAAACCAGGCCTGAATCTGGGATCCTTCCTTGCTGCAAAGAATGACACAACTAAAGTTAACTTTTTATATTTTAGTGTCTTTATACAGGGAACTGCCTAATATGTTGCCAGTTTCATAAGTTGTTGGTCTCAAGAGTTATCTGTAAAGTATTTTGCCAATGTTTTTGCATCTTGCAAAAAATTAATTCTCAGATTTGTACAGTTGTGTATTGTAGTGGAATGAGTTTACTAATTTTAAAGTTTTACACCCCTTTCTGACATTCATTCTCTTCAACAATATTGTGCTGTATTCTCTTTGGACAATTAAGTTTTGAATTATCCTTTGCTATTTTGGAGTTGTAAGATTCTACAGGGTGTCTTCTATTTCCACGTTGTATTTCATGCAAATGTAGGAGCTTTTCTGCAAGATGAAGATGTAGCTTCTTTGAGTTTGTGTCCCTTTGACAAGTAAAGGGAATTTGAATGCTACCATTTGAAACAAGGGGAAAACTAAAATTCATTTGTACAAAAGAATTTGCCTTATGACTGGGTAATAACTCATAGCTGAAGCTATATTTCTCTTTAAATTCAGCCATAATATATTTTTCCAAGACAAACAATTGGAAAAGGAAAGAGGATACACAGAGGTGCTTAGAACATTGTACATTGAAAGAACAACAAAAATTCTGAGTCTGAAGAGTTAGGAACTATTTCTGTTTTCTACTTAACTGTTTTTTGATCTATGCTATAGATGGCAATATATATATTAAATTTTACAACATTCTTTTTGCTCTGTAATATGCATGTATTAATATAAAATAAATTTATCAATATATAGTGTCTATATATGAAATCTTATGTTGCTTAGTTTATCAAACTATGCAGTCATTACTGTTTTTTCCTTATACTTTAAAGAAAACACCAGGGTAATATGTGACTCCCTAAAAGTGGAATAAATGGAGCTAGTTATGTGCTCAGCATAGTCAGGTAACTTCTTTGTACACATACCTGACCTGAAATGGTCCATGCAAAAGCCACTTTTCATTAGGTAATGCTTCAGTAAGTTAAGTGTTAGGAAAGACTTCTGCCACTGCACGTGCAAAACAGAGACAGAGGATCATCCAGGCTACACATCGTGGAAAAAGAAATCGCTGGAAACAAGACCAGCACTGTAACAACTTCCAAAGGACCAGAAACTTTATAAACCAGCATTACCTGTGTCTTTTATGTACAGGTTTTCCCCTGTTTAGACTGTAACCCCTAGAACCCCACACATGTAAACACAGACTGGGCGTTCTTCCCGGGTATCCAGCCCTGCCCCCCTCCCGACCTTATTGGATGTATCACCTGTCACTCCCCATTCCTGGGCTTCCACTGGGTTTGGTCCTCCTGCTCCCTTATTGGCCCCTGTGTCCCCCAAACCACATCAATCCCCCTGAACCTTTACCCAATCACATCCTACCTCCCAAACCCCGCCTGAAGAAGTTAAATACCCTTGAGTAAAATAATTAAAGGCTTTTTCTACGACCTCACTATCTTGGGGTGGTGTCTGTCCTCACTCCTGACCAGGATTTCGCAATCCCCTCCATACTCCGAAAAGCCTGGGGAAATAGATGGAGCCGGCTCCCTCTCAAAGCTGTTAGTTAACTGTAGTAGATCATCAGGACTTGATTCTCCTTAGTGTCTGCAGAATATTGTGGATGAAAGTAATTTTCGTCTGCTTTTATTCTAGTCAGCTACTGAAAATATATGCCTATATTTCATTTTTAAATGCAGCACTTCATACAGTTCCCCAAGCAGGTGATATGAACAAAGCCAACAATTTGGGATTTACATAAATCAAATACAAACAACCTGTCTGAAGGGTGTGACAAAATGCTATCAAAGAAATAGTATGTGGGTGGGAGAAAAACCGCTTTTAAGCCTCACAGGAGAGATTAGTTGTGGACTTATTTAACAAAGAAAGTGGAGAAGCAGCAAATTTAACTGTTGTATATCCTAACAAACTACAATTTGCAGGGTGGTGATGACGAATTCTGACAACAGTTTTTCTGTTGGATTCAGATTCTGGATCTGTGTATTCCTGGAGTCTATTTGGCCTGAATCTTCAGTTTTCATTCATGGGGAGATTTTAATGTAGGAATCAATTAAACTATTTGTGTAAAGAAGAGGTGCAGATTCAGACACAGGAATACTGTGTATTTCCTTAGAACAGAATATGGCGGGGAAAGGTTCTTCTGAAGGAGTTTTACATCTCTCATTGCTGAGGTTTTGGCTTGTTTCTCCAGGTACGAATTCATATGTGAGACTTTCACCTGCTCTGAGGGATATTGCTAACTGCTAAGCAATGAGTACTTGATGTTGTAGAAGCTGCCAGTCCTCAGCCAGCAACACAGTTTTTGTGAGGCCAAGAGCAGCATCAGGCAAAAGATGAGTTTCTAGGCTAGCAAAGGGGAGATCTTGTTGAGAAACTGCAGTTGTGGCTTTGAGTAGGCTTTTTCAGAACTGGTTATGCATGTTGTTAAATAGCTGCTAGATAAAATTCAGAAATAATCCCAAAATCAGGGCTGGTTTCACAGTTTAGTAACTGGCCAGAGAAATTCACTCTGCTTTAGGCTCATCACTGGCACAACTCAGACACAGCTACACTTCCAGGACCAGGAGCTGGAGCAGTCCTCCACCCAGCTCTCCATCCAGGCATGTGTCCCAGGTGCTTCCCAGATCCATACCAAGGAAAGACCTGGTCAGAAGGAAAGGAAATCTGGGTGGGCAGGCTGGTGGGACCTGCAGTGGGCTCCAGCCATGGCATGGCCATATTATTACTGGGGTCAGAGCTGCAGCCTTGCTGTGGGAAACACTGTCCTTGGAGCTTGACAATACATCTTAACCAAAGATGTATTCAGGCTTTGGAACTGGCTTTGGCTAGTCACTAAATCACTGGCATTTGGGTTGAGGCACTTCTGAAATGGTGAAAAAGGAGAGATGTCTTTGGGTGTTTATAGTGCTTTAAGAGAGCTGCTAAGTTCGTTCTGCTCGCTGGTGCAGTTCAACCAGCCTTGTTCTTTAGGTGATGTATTATTTTGTAGACTGCTTATGTTTGTGCATTTTTGAAAAATACTATTCCAGGATGAAAATCCTCACATAAACATGCATGTAAAAAGGAAGAGCCTTGTTAAAAGAGAATAGGTTACAGAAATTGAATAAAAACATCAATCGTTTCTTACTAAAGGATAATTAATTCCCCTTTCAGAATTTGGTTTCTAACTGATTATAAATGCATTTTACTCTAAGGACTAATTTAGCAACTGGGTCAGTGGCTACAATACCATCCTCATCAGTTATATGATGGATAGAGGCATCTGACACTACCTTTGCTCTCTGAAAGGTTTCCACCAGATTCCTTTGTCATTTTGAGACTGTGTTCGATCCTTAGCTTTCAAAAACAATAAAACATGTAATGACTTTGTAGTTGCTAATGCTGCATATTTATCAAGAACAAAAAAAAACAGTCTACCCTGAAGCATAATGCTTTCATTTATTGTTATTCAGAAGAGTAGTAGTATTTTCTCATAATAATTTATTAAAGTTAGTTTAAATGAAGAATGGCTTATGTGCAGGAAATCTGGGGTGAGCAGAGCATCTAATTGCTTTTATGGAATATGGATGAGAATAGTATGGTTCTTTGCTTCTTCAGCTGTTTTAAAGGCAAAGTATTATAGTATGAAATTTCAGAAGGAATACTAAACTGAATATCTTTTGGTGGTAATAAAGAATAATTTTTATAGGTTTAATTATTTACAAAAACTAATGCCTGAACAATGTGGCTCTGACTGTGGTTAAGCCACGCATGAACAGACATTTTACTAGCTTTCTACATGCAGTTGTCAGTGTAGGTTAATCCAGCCCTGACACAACCCTCAGATTCACTCTAGGGCCTCTCAGCACGGACTCCCCTTGTTATGAATAGTGTCAGGCAGTGTCATGGCTTTGTGTTGGTGATGTAACACCACCACCGCAGGTAGTAGAAGCTGCCACTTACTTTATTCTAGCGTGGGAACCTGAAACACATTTAAAAAAACCCCCACAAAACAACAGAAAAGAACCCAAACAAACTCACAAGCAAACAAAAGAAAAACAGAAAGATAAGGAACTTTATCTTTTCTTTTTTTAATGGGTAAGGCAGCCATCATTCATAAGTGAAAGCTCAGATGTCCAGGTTCACAGACTTTGTCAGTTATACACTAGTGTTTGCAAAACCACCTAAGTCTTCAGCAAGCTAATTGTGTCATGCCATAGTACAGCTTTAAATGATGTAACAACATAATGTGTTGAAATTACTGAGGTGCATTTCAGACAAGATTTTTTCTTTCTTATGGGTACTACGTTTGTTCTATGATTTAATTTCTTGGGTAATTTCAATTGTATAATATTTGTGTATAGACAGAATATAGCACAAGGTTACATAACTGTTGTGGTTTAGCAGTGGTATTTCCCACTTTAGTGGTGCCACTGAAACACTCCACACCATACGCTGCTCACTCACTCCTCTGTCCCCTATCCCCTCCATCTGTGGTGGGCTGGAAAGAATTGGAGGTGACCATGAGTCCAGCTGTATGTTCCATCTCTTCCCTGATGACCTGATGTGTCATGGGTCCACAGAGTCAGAAATAATTCTCCCCGATGTTGCCAGTCCAGATCCACCTGAGACACTTCAATCTTGGCAGCCCAATTCACCTGTCTGTTGCTGTGATGTTCTTCAGTAGTCCAACTCTTGGGTACGTGTGCATCTACATGATGTACTTTTACAGCCAACTTCTCTACCCAGGCAGCAATGTCTTGCCACAATTCAGCAGCCCAGTGGTTCAGCAGACCAACTGATCTTTTTCCATTGTTCTCACTACCCCTGCAGCTTGTTGGATACTGTCCATGAGTCAGTGTAAAGATAGTGTTGACCATTTCTCTTGTCCAGTGATATTCAATACCAGTTGGATGAATTTCAGGTCTGCAGTCTGACTTGGTCCACCTTGTCCCTCAATGGCTTCTGCAACTTGCCATGTAAGACTCCATAAAGCAGCTTTTAATTTTCAATTAGTCCTTATGATATGGCAGGAGTCATCAGTAAAGAGCGCGCGTCACTATTCTGTTGGCTGATTATATGATGGGGCTTCCTCAGTACGTGTTACCTTTTCCTCCTCTGATGATGATCACAGTTTGAAATTTTTGCCTTTGGGCCAGTTTGTGATGACTTCCAAGATTTCTGGGCAGTTGGGGTTTCCTGTTCAAGCTTGCTCTGTGATCAGCACAATCCACTTACTCCACATAGTGTCCCTATCATGTCCCTATGCATGATGTGTGGAAGGGACTTCCCCTTTGAACATCCAATGCAGCTTGAACTCCTTCATAAGCTGCCAGTATCTCTTTTTCATTTGGGGTATTACAGGCCTTGGATCCTTTGTATTCCTGATTCCAAAACCCCAGAGGATGTCCTTGAGTCTCCCGAGATGGTTTTTGTTAGAGACTCCAGGAAGGACTGTTCTCCCCAGCTGCAGTGTAGAGCACACTTTTCCCATCTTGTCCTGTTCTGACTGGCCCAGGGGCTACTGTGTGAACAATCTCCTGTTTAATTTGTCCAAAAGCTTGTTCAGAATCCCACTTAAAATCATTCTTTTTCTGGGTCACATGAAAAGAGAGGGTTTACAATCTGACTGTAATCTGGAATATCCTCTTCCAAAACCCCACGGCGCCTGGGAAAGCCTGTTTCCTTCTTGTTGACTGGCAGGGACAGAGCTGCTACTTTGTTGACCACATCCATTGGAATCTGACAGTGTCTGTCTTGATATTTTACTCCTAAAAACTGGATTATCTTCTCCCCTTACTCAAAAACTTCCTCTGCTGTGTTGGTCCACACAATGATGTAATTAATGTACTGCAAGTGTTCTGGAGCCTCACCCTTTTCCAGTGCAGCCTGGATTTGTCCATGGCAAATGGTGGGACTGTGTTTCCACCCCTGGTGCAGTCAGTTCCAGGTGTACTGTACACCCCTTCAGGTGAAAGCAACTGTGGCCTGCACTCTGCTGCCAGAGGAATGGAGCAGAACACATTGGCACTGTCAGTGGTGGCTCCGCTTCTCTGCCTTGGACTGCAGTTTGTACTGAACTTCAAGCATGTCTGGCACAGCGGCATCAGTGTTGGTGTGACTTTGTTTGGGCCATGATAGTCCACTGTGGACCTCATCTGGATCTACAGGAGACTGCTCATTATTTGAATCCCTGTAAATTACCACCAGCAGAGCTAATTCTTTCAGGTACGGATACCTTTCTTCATGGCAATCCACCTGCTTGGGTGCACTACTAAGATCATCCTTGAGACAATAACTTTCCCTTGCACTTGACAGGAGTTGTCCCCAGAGGCTGAAAGTTTCTGTTCTCCTCCCAATTCCCTTGTCAATGCCCACATCCTGGGACAGCGATCCCAGTTGCCTGGCATCACTACCAACTAGTTTTATACCATGGGTCATGATATTCTAGCATTGGAGCAGCCAGGTCAGCAGGGGCTCACCTGACTGGTGGAGAAAATATTTTTTGCGTATTTTGCAGCTCACCTGGGGATAGGGAGCTTTGAAAAGAGGCCCTGCCTCTTCCTCCTGTTGTGAGGGCCCCACTCCTTTTTATCCCTTAATAAGACAACTAATTTTGTCTTGGATTTCTTCTGTATAGGAGTGGCTGCTACTGGCAGGGGCAGTTCCTCTGGTTCAGCTGCAGTTTCACCTGGCCATGGTGCCTGTTGGTCTGCTTTCCTTCTGAGCTCTTCAAATTAAACTGTGCTTTATCATTTATGGCATGATGTTGTGTAGTATAATTTAAAAGGAGAGGAGTTTATACATTTGTCATTCAAACCTACCTGTGAAAAAATGTGCCTCTGTTTCAGTCTCTGAAAACTTCCTTTCAGAAGTTCAGGACTTTCCTAAAATTCTAACATATGATTTCTATAAACTGTGTGTATATGTATGTACAAATATGCAGTAAGTTGTGGAACAATCTTATAGCCTAAATTGACCTTTAACTGCTTTGCCTAGTGCCCTGAAGCACTGCTCCCGCTCATTATTGCTGTTTGACATTTTAAAAATAGCCCGCGAACTGAGCAGGTAAATGACAATTAGATGACTGATGATATAAAATCAAATCTTGTGATTCATTATGAGTAGTGAACTTCAATTTCTAGGATTTTTTTTTTAAGAAAACAATACTCAGGTTTTTATGAGGTAAACTTGTCACTTATGTATCTGACAAAACCAGATATCTCTGATCTTAAAAGTATATCAGGAAAGGTGTTCTGGATAAATCGAGACATGGAAAATTTTGACTGTGAAATTTTATTTCTAGTAACTGCAGCTTGACTATTGATGCAATTTCAGTTACCTTATTAAAGGTAGTTTAATGGTTTGATTTAAGATAATCTACCAGCGTGCATGTGTACACAGAAATACACATTGTATGCATGATTAGAAATTCTCTGTAATGCTCTAAATGTGTCTGTGTGAACTACTACATATTGCTCCACCCTTTGTAAATGCCTGCAAATACAATGCTTGGGGCATGAGATCATATATACTTCCTCCACAGATAACATAAATAACCTGCATACACATATGCATGCTACATTGTTAAAAGCACATTCCTGAGGTTGCAAAGTCAACAGTCCCAGATTTATGAGCTGTTAAAATGGAGTCTGCCTGTGCAGCCTTAATATGCTCCATATGTGTATGTGTTATGATACACTTTTATAGGAATGCAAGCCACTGCTATCTTTTGCCTCAGCAACCCCTTGTGATGGACTGTATATTCTTTTAGTGAAAAAATAATTAAAATTTTCCTTGGTTATATTGTCTCTAGGAGAGTGCTTGACCTGCACATTGAAACTTACTTATCTATCATGGTTTATTTGTAGGACAATTTTTAATTTACTTACAAACACTTTTGCCAAATTCAATAGTTTCAGAGTTCTTCACATGCAGTAATTAATGTGGTGTCCCAGTTTAGTGTTGTTTTTCTCCTCAGTGCTTCTGCAATTCAGACAATAGATGATCAATCAGGAAATGAAACAGAAACAGAGTGGAGGGTAAGCAGTTAACACACATCTATGGGAAATTAATCTCAAATGGGTTGTCAGGGCACAGCTAAAATAGCAGTAGCGTTGTATTGTGTTTTCCATTGTTTCAGTCCACTATGATTTTTCTTCTTTTAGTGAACTTTGATGGCTATTGTTAAGACTATGGTGCTGTCCTGCTGTGATAACCATCTTCTTGAGAAATGGAAAGTGACCATGAAAAAGAAACACAGAATCCTAGAGTCCAGTTCTCAGTTTTGAAAGACATTTCTCATCTACTTTTGCTGTCACCTGACAGCATTATGGAAGAATATGTGTCACATTGTCTGAGTCAGACAGTTTTATACCCACAGGTATAAGTGAGGATTAAGTGAGATCTTTTGGGTTGCCTCACTAACCATGTTGAAACAGTAGAGTCTAGCATAACACAGGATGATGGTATAATTTGAGCAAGGTAGCTACAAAAGAATGAAAGAAATACCTACATATTTGTTTATAGAGCAATTGGCTGAGATTATCCTGTGGCTTGTGATATCACTGTAAAATACAGACATTATCTCTAACTACTATGAGAAACACACGCACACAAAAAACAAGGCCGAAAGGTTGCCCATACTTTCTGCATTTTGTATCTGGTGTGCCAACTGTTACTTCCATATTAATTACATGCTTTTTACATTGTGTACAAAAAATTCTTCTTTGACATTTTCAAGATGTCACTCCTCATTATGTTAATAAAAAATCAGAGTATGAAATTGTGCTGGTTTTGTCTGGTGTATAGTTAATTTTCCTCACAGTGGCTGGTATAGGGCTGTGTTTTGGATTTGTGCTGGAAAGAGTGTTGATAATAAAGGGTAATAAAGGGATGTTCTTGTTATTGCTGAGCAGCACTTACACAAGAGTCAAGGCCTTTTCTGCTTTTCACACCTCACCCAGCCATTGAGAAGGCTGGGGGTGCACAAAACATTGGGAAGGGGACACAGGTGGGACAGCTGATCAAAGGGACATTCAAGACCATATGGTGTCATATTCAGCATTTGAAACCAGGGGGAAGGTTGGTTAGGGGGGCTACTGCTCGGGGACTGGCTGGGAATCAGTCTGTCAGTGGTGGGAAGTTGTTTGTTTGTGTCATTTGTCTTATTTTCCTTTTCTTCACAATTTGTTATTATTACCATTTTATTTCAATTATTAATCTGCTGTTATCTCAAACCATGAGTTTTTTCACTTTTACCCTTCCAAATCTCTTCTTCACAGGCCACACTTTCCCTCTCCCCTCCCATGCCCCCCCCCCAAATCTTTCTGGGGGTAAAGGAGTAAGTAAGTGACTGTGTGGAGCTTAGTTGTTGCCTGGGGTTAAACCATGACAGTCCTTTTTGGCACTCAGGCTTGAAGGGTTTGAGATAATAACAGATTGACCAGAGCATATTAGAAGGGATTTATATCTGTTAACAGTTTCAGGTCATGATATTGATTCATCTGTTCTCGATATTAGCTTATCTGATCTGCACCATGCTTGAGTATTGTCCTGTACATGTTGAAGAGTGCTGTTGGATTTTGCAGTTTGCTGTGCTCTGTAGTGATCATTGATGTTTTGCCTGAGAGATTTGTTATTAAAATACTGACTTTAAGCTTAATCTGGTATTTGGGCACTGTACTGAAGCCATTACTGTACTTCCAGTACCATCTCATGGAAACAATTAACAAACTGGAAACAATTCTTTCTCTGAGAGGTTTTTGTAGGGGAATTGCAGAATGACAGCTTTGTTACCTTCTGTGATGTTCTCTCTCTCCTTATAATAAATTCTCAGTATCTTGAACATCCTTGGGTAGCCAAAATACTGCTTTTGGTATTTCTTAGGCAAAAAACAAGTGATATTCCTAAGATTAATAAGCAATTTAGGAATACGACCCAAACTGCACAAGAGTACTGTCCGTGTGGTGCGTAGGCGAATATGGGAAGGTACCTAGAGAACTTCTCAGTTCCAAAAGCTTGAGCTTTACTCCCAAACAACTACAGGATCCTGATTATGTGGTAAAATGTTTGAAAATAAAAAATATTCTGTGGCTAGTCCAAAGAGGCACAGCTTACCACACTGTGCTAGGTCCTGGCCAGCATCTACCAAAAACTGCTCAATATTATGCAAACATAAAATCGACACACCACACACCATATGGTCTTACTCAGGTCTTCACTGACACTAGTTCCAATGTATTTCTGAGTTAGAGTTGTGCAGTAATGCTCAATGATGTTTGTATTAAAACATAACTGACTTGTAAGTCAGTATTAAACAATCTACCAACAGATTGCAGTTTGAAAGCATGGGAAGAAATTTGACTTTTCTCCTCTGTGATCACAAAGGAGAGGCTGTTAGCTGGTGTCAGGGAGATTATGTGGAAAATAACTCCACAAGTACCTGTTTGCAGGTATAATCATGAAATGAAGTTGTATCTCCAACTGTGAGTCTTGGGCAGAGAAGACAGAAAGCTTGTAGAGATAATGGAAGGCTTGTAGTTCCTTCAGATCTAAAGCTTCTTGCATGCTGGTCTCAGACCAGCATTCTGCATAAGCTGGTACTACTCAAATAACTTCTGTTTGCAGTTTTGGCAAAGAGAGGAGAAAATAAACTAAACAAGCATATGACTAGGAAGAAGTACTATTGAGACCACAATTAGTGTGTTAAAATATATCAGGGACTACAGCTTACTGAAGCTGTTGAGAATTGAAGAGAATTTGAAAAAAAGAAGCTATAAAAATATTTGAAGGGCTAAAAATGGCCTTCTCAAAGATCTTTTTTTTTATGTGACTATGAATGCTATTTGATGGTGTTTTTCCTCTAAAGATGCAGTAAGATAAAATGAGAGAAACTTGAAGCCTGAAGAACTGTTAGGTTTTGTAACTCAAGTAGTGCACTTCTGATAGATAAAATTATCCTTGGAACATCTTACAGAATAATGTGATGCATTCTGGGTTGCTCTCATACGTAGATGAAGATAGGGAGATGAAGATAGTAGTCTCCTTAGCTCTTCATGGTTCACACGGTTAAAATTCTGTATTGAGAAGAGCTGCTGTACTCCTTCGATATACCCAGTTAAGGAATTTTAAGAAAGTGGGCTTCTCGTGCATTATAGCAGTAATCAATGTCTAGCAAACCCATATGCAGCTTTTTCACTGGATATATATATATATCCAGTGTGTGTATATATATCCAGATATATCTAATGTATCTAAATCTCAGTGCTGCTATTTACACTTTGGTTGTAAATTGGGCCTTCTGATCCTGGATATCTGTAGCATCATTACTTCGTGTGTGGGAAAACTGACAACCTCCATCCACTCACTGCATTTTTGTGTTTCCATAATGCCAACAATTAGAAAACACATTTCTTTGAAGCAGGTGCTGAACTTTGTCCTGCTATGTTTGGAATATGAACTTTGTTCTGCTATGTTTGGAATATGTATTTTTTTCCTTAAGTATGCTATATAAAAATACATTACTAACAAGGCATTTACTGCGCATTCTACTTACTGTCACTTTATTACTTACTATACTTTCATTATTGCCATGATTAATTACAAATCAAGTCTTCTAAATGCGTATTATGCATTATAAGGATAAAGTATACCTTTGTTTTCAGTTTACAATACTCCTTGCTTCATCTGTTTGTGCTCACCACAGACATAACAAACTACTATGGATGAGCAATTACAGTAAAGGTTTACTGGTTACTTATAAAAGTATCTGTCAGATGACTAATTATCTATAAACAACCTATTTATCAGAGGGAGCTTCAATGGCTGCTCATAAGACAAATATAGTCAGCCCCTTAATTTTTTATTTTTTTTGGTGAAAACTTCTTGTATTTACTTAAAATGTCAGTTTGCTAACTAACAAGGAGAAAAGTTTAAGAATTTAGGGATTATCTATTTTCTGTTTCTTTGGATAAGCAGAGGTGTATGAATGGCAAACTGGTGAATAAATCTGAGACAAAATCCTGAGCTAGGGAAGACTTATTCTAGGCAGAGGTGATGAAATAGCCTTGCTGGGGATTGGAGGCAGAGGGGCAACCAAGGTGTTGACTCATCTTTAATCTAACATTATATGTTGTCGTTATGATATATATCACTATATTATGATTGTAATCACTGTTCTCATCAGGGTACAAACAACCTTTTCTGAATTTGTTTCTTGAACATGGATGACGGTGCAAGAGACCTGTCACCTTTAAGATATGGTGGTGCTTGTTGCTTCACACCAATTTCCTGTTGCTTGTTACACGAACTATTTGCAGAGCTTTTAACAAAGGAAAACCTGTTAGAGAAGTATGGTGGAGAGAAAAAGCTGAGAGGACGAGGCATAAGTGTACTTGAGGGCAAAGGAATGGCAAGGTACAGTGTAAGTTCCCCACTCGTCTTTCTTCATATAAGGTGGCTGGGCTGTGGAATAGTGGTGGTAAGCTGTAGAAGTAAAGCAGAAAAGGGGGAAAAAGGGGAGTGTTGACTACAGCAACAAAAGAAGGAAAGCAAAGTAGCTGTATGAAGTAGTTTCAGTCATTATAAGTCCAAATAACATTATTTTGACTGTTTTGCTGTTGTTGTTAATGACAAATCTATTGCATTAAAGTATTTCTTTAAATATGCCTACATACGTATGCAACAATTTGCAAGTGTCTTGAAAATCCAACCTACTTGTGAGGCGTGATAATGCATACAAACACAAATAATTGCATATGCATTCTTTGGTGTAAGACACCTTGAAGGGAAATGAGTCTTCATGCGCAGCTACTTAAGCTTGTGTTTTTCTCTTTACATCTGCAATTACAGTATCAGTCCTGATGACTTTAAAACAAGGGTGGGGACGAAGGGAAAAAAAAAAAAGAGGACAACAGATGTCTTAAGATCAAGACCTTTTCCTTACCATTAAAGTACAATAAATTCCTATCAGTAAGTTGTACTTTTTCAGCTCTACTTACACATATATATTTATTTACTTGAGTTTCTGGTTTTCACAGCACCCTTCTTTGCTGCGTTTTAGAGTAGCTATCCTCGTTTGCCTTCCTTACCGCAGAGTAAGAAAAAGAATTTAGAAAACTAACTCACCACTGCTAAGGTTCATTTAGCAAACTTTGGATCCCTACTGTAATTTGCCTGCTGGCTGTCTCCCTGGCGTGCAACACTGTATCATCCAGTTTCTCAGAAAAGTATAATTGGCATATTGAAAACAGCAGCAGAAAACAGCTTAAGGCCTGAATTAAGGCTTCAAGTTTTGCTAACAACAGTTGAACGTTTTCGTATGGGTTTTTCACAGACATTTCTAGCAGATAGGAGCACTTATCCTAAACAAAATCAGTAGGAGAGCCATGAGATTTTTACCCTGTCTCATGTAATGTGTGTTAATATGATTTTAGTACTGTCTTTACAGTTTGAAAATCTTCTTTATGTGTCCTGGTTGAACAATATGACCCACAAATTAGATGACAATTCTTCTGGCCTTTGTAGCTGGAAGATATATGTAAGCTCTTATCCATCCACAGCAGCTGATGGATGGCTTCTAATGCAGCCAGATATAATTATTCTTAATATATGGCTCATGTATCTACTGAAATGAAAGTAAATTTCTAGAGCAGCTGCTTGAAGCTACAAGTCAATATCGGCATATTCATATTTTTTTCCTAGTTTATTTGAAGCATTTGTTAAAAAAAAAGGCAAACAAATTTTAACATGGGTGCCCCTGACAAGGAAACCAAGCAGCTGAAAATGTGTCCAGCAAGGGAACCTTCTTATTGTCTGATAATTTGCTGTATTAAGTGCAGATAAGGAGCCTGGTGTTGATTAGGTACTTCCAGTGTTGGCAGGGTTTCAGATACTAGTAATACAGCTTTTTAATAATTTGAAAGCTGAGAACAGTTTTAATACTGTGACTGATAAACTGTACTTGGGTGCCATGTGGATATTGGACCTTTCTATTATTTTATACATTTGATCTGTTACAGATTCAGAAGGAAAGATCTTCTCTTAAGCTGAACTGCTGGAAATTTTGAAGTATCCATACTAATTCTACTTCTTACTGCCATTGTTTCTTTTCCCAATATTAACCTCCCCATCAATTTCCATGTCCTCTCTTAAAGCAACTATTGATACTGCAAACAACAAAGTTCACGCTCTTTGAAGGGCATGCTTAGTGGGACATCTTGGCCAATCTTCATTCCAAAACATTTAATGATTTGCAAACTAGTCTCAATAGATGGGTGTCAAGTCTAAACCACAGCTTTTCAATGACCCTGCTTATCAGTTCTTAGGCATAATGGTTTTTCTCAAATGTTTAACTTAAAATATGCCACCTGCAGCTAAACCCACTACATCCTTTTCTGTTGTTTTTAGCTAATGAGAATAATTGATCCTTTTCTTCTATATATCATCCCTTTATGTGTCCCTCGACATTCACATTTACATGTGGTCTTTTTTTGGCTAAAATAAACACACCTTGTTCTCTTAATCTTTCTTCAGATTCCCCTCACATCTCCTAGATTTTTATGGGTTTTTTGTTGCTTTTCTAAACTTTCTTGGATTTGTTTATTTTGAAATGTATCAGTGTGCTGCTTTAAATGACATCGAGTTATTGTAGGAAAAAACTAAGTGCTGGAATTCCTTTAATATTTTTCTGTTCTGACTAATGTGATCTTTAGGTTTGGTATTTAGTTTTTTTGGGTGTTTCTTTGTGGTTTTTTTTTTTGATTTTTTTTTTTTTTTTAAGGGGTGTCTTTTTGCTTGTTTTTTCTTCGTTTTTTGGTTGATTTCGGGTTTTTTTGCCTTTTTTTAATTAACACTTCTAAAACTTGCTTTGCATAGTTTGGTATGCTGATTAGACTATAAATTCACTTACTGCATCTTTGTTCTCCTTTCTACTTTCATTGTGGGTGGTAAATGGGTCTAGTGTCCCACCAGCATCTTTTGGACAATGTCCATTGAAGTTGGTCTCAAACCAGGAAAAAAAATCACTGGTAATCCATGCCCATGCATGTATGTATTTCATTAGAAGGGGAATGAGAAAGGTACAGAAGAATCCGAGGTGTTCAAAACATATAGGTGATCTTCACCCTTCAGTTATGGCATGTTAACATACTTCAGAATTATACCATGCAGATTTTTAAGTTTTCACTGGGGTCGGTAGGATTATTAATGCTGAAATTGTGGAATGTAGGCTAGATGGGGACACTCGTGTGGAAGTTACTGGTTCCACAGCAATGAATTGAAGAGCGTGTGCAGTCTTTATTTACACAGTACTAGTCTAAGTTAATAACAACCCTAAACCGGTGTGGTAATATCAGTCATCCTGCAGTGTAGTGCAGACACATTAATAAATTCTGCTTATTTAAGATTGTTTACTTAGAGCATCTAAGGTGAAGTCTTTTTCCGTCTGACAATACTGTGTGAAATTTTATCAGCAGAAATATAGGACTAGAGCCACACGCCACGCTGACACCCATAAACTGCAGGAAAACACAGTAATGTGAAATTTACTTTCCTCTATAAAATTTTGAACCAACAAGTTTTGATATAATATGCAAATTAAGATACTAGTTTACATCTACTGATGCAGAAATGCTAGGAGAGAGTAGGAAGTGGAGCAAAGCTTCTAGAAACTAATATAAAACTTTACACTTTTACTGTTTTGCATGGACACAATTGGATTTTGAAGTTCTCTACCTTTTTTCTTTATTGCTTTTCATTGGGGACAGGTTAGCTATAAGAATTAATACTTTAATAATGTGGGGGTTTTTTAACCTAAAGGTACACAGAGGTTACCTGCAGTTTTTCAGCTTCTTTTCAATGCACAGATGGAAGTACTTCTTGCATATTAAGATGGAAACAGTAATCCTTGCTGTGAAACTGAGGTGGAAAGTAACCAGGACTTCTATCCAGAACCAGGTTTTTGAAGTGATTCTTAGTGTAGGTAGTAATAAAAATTTTTACAAGTATATTTTTTTGATTTGACAGAGAAAAATTCTTTTTAATGGGAAAAAAGTTAGTGAAATGTTTCATACCACATTTTAATTTGTTTAAATGAATTTTCAAATTAAAACGATCTCTTGAAAATAATCAGAATTTTCTTCTAAAATGTTGTTGCAACCCCTTCAATATTTAAAGTTATGTCATTTTTAGCCATATTTTGTATGAAATTGATTATCCTAAAGCAATGAATGGATTTGTATGCTAGTTAGAAATATTTTCTTTGATTTTTAATGGAAGTAGTTTCCCAATTTGAGTCATTGGTGGACAAAGTAGCTACCATATTTAAAATTCTGAATGAAGTAGCAAAGCAGGTGTTATTTTTGACTCATCCAAAATTAATAATTTTAATATGCAAATGAGTTTGAAGCAAATTGAAGATAAATATATTTTCTGGTATTATAATTTAAAGACTTTAAGGCAAACAAGAGGAGAAACATGACAAAAAGTTATTCTCTTCTAGTCAATTGTTTTGGAGACTGTACCAAGACTACCAGCTCTTCTGAAATCTAAGACATATTTGTGGACTATAATAGATTAATCTACTGGTAGATTGGAAGAATTCTATATTTGCATTATATGATTGTTTTTATGGCTTTAAAAAAGACAAATAATCAATGCTGTTTTGTTTTCAATTGTTTTTAGAAGTCTTCACAGTGGAAACTTTAACCTAACAGAAAATAATTATATGAAGTCAGCAAAAAGTATGGAAAATAAGAGTATGAAAGGCAGGGAATTTGTTAATTTATTGGAGGGAGGAGGTAAAGAGACAGTAATAGACTGATATTTAAAAATAATTAAATTCAGCAAAAGAGCGATAATATTTTACCACAGTACAGTAATGGTTCATCAAAACTCTTCTTACCTGTTAAAAATGTACGATAACAAGATCCTTGCACAAGCCTTCAATTTGTGGTTTTAGGATGAAGCTATTTAAGTGCTTATGAAATACAGCAATATGTAGTACAAATCTGAGGTAAATGGAGTTTTATTAAGGTCTCCTTAATTTTTAAAGGAGACACAAAATAAATATGATGTCTCTCTTCTTAACCCTACTTAGAGAAGTATGGTGAAAAATGTTGAAGATGTATACAAAACAGACCTAATCAGCTCTTTGCTGGTGTGTCAGTGCATATGACAGGATGTAAATCAAAAAGACTGTTAATGCTGTATTATTTCTTCACTATAGACTACATGTCTAATTACAAATACAGTGATTTTATCATTACTTGAAGAGAAAAACCTCTCAGCAGGAAGCTAAGCTGAGACTCTAGTTGTTCAATGTGCAAAATATCTAAAAAAAGAAAAAGAGCTAATAATAGCCTATATCATTAAAGCCTCATTCTCATTTCCCATAGGAACATTATCACTGTTTTAAAAAGAAAGATGTCTGGAGGAACGCAAAAAAAAAAAAAAAAAAAAGAAAAAAGAAAAAAAAAGGCATGTTGAACCTTCCAAGATGATAAAATATATATATATATATTTCATACCTCACACAAAATCCTAGTTTACATCTTCTGAGTTGGAGTTACTAACCTATCAGAAACTGATGTCAGAATCTTGAAAAGTCAAAAGCTTTGAGACAGTTCAGACTTTCAAGTTCTACTTCATCTCTAATGTTTAATACATAAAGTTTTATACCCTTTAGAAGTCAAAATACACACTTGAAATACCAGTCTCAAATCCTTCTGAAGTGTGACATGTCTTTCTTAATATATAACATTTTAGAAATGCTTTTGGCCTGAATGAATATATGAATGTGAGGGACTGAAGCAATCCAAAGGGAGTCACACAGGCAGCTCCTCATGTGTGATAATCTGTTGATCTTTGAATGAAGAGGGAAACATCATAAAACATTTTAGAGCTGTCACTCTAAAATTTGGAAGAAATAATTTAAACATGTGACATGCCTCAGACCAATAACTGAACCTTTTAATGAGGAAGAAGAGAAAATATTTCCATACAAATTTCCATTATATTCTTATACTGTTCACATGCAGTGTGTGGCATGACTGAAAATTACTTTGAGAAACTGACGAATTTTATTAATACAATTTAAAAATATTTTATGTATTTGCATGTTAACATTTAAGACTCAAACTTTCAAAACAATTACAAAAAATTTTGAAGGTTAATTATTTTAAGATGACAGTATAATCAAGCTGTTAAATTATAGAATAAAAAGTTGCTCAAAAGTAAAAGAAGATGTTGAACCAATAAGTTGAAAAGTAGATACCTGCCTATATCTCCACCACATCACTGTGCTGCAATAAAAGCTAACTATATCACTGGGCTAGAAAGGAAAAGTGTTTGGAGGGCACATCTGTCTCTACTGTGTGTAGAGACATATGTGTGAGATTTTTCTCCTCATGCTCTGCTTTAATCACCTACCTCGTAGAGCCTTGCCAGCAGGCAAGGATTGCTGTTTAGTGCATTAGTGTCTAACTCAGGTGTGCTGCAGTCTTCAGGGGTGATCTGAGCCTTACCTAGAGCTCTCAAACCCAGACTGGCCAGAACTGTGGCTGCCTTAACTATGACAGAAATGTTTCATGTCCATAACTGACTTACTTGCACAGTAAAGTCAGGCCTCAGTCCTGTTGTGCTCCATTAAGGGTAAATAAAGGAGCAGCACACTTCTGAGCAGAATAAAGCAGAAATGGCATTTGTTGCCCAGAGGGGGAGGGTTTAAATAGGGTCTGAGGGGAAGGTTCTGGAACTTGGGTGGAGTCTAGGGTGGTACAGGGGTGGAATGCAACATAAAAGGGAATAAGAGACGTTAACAAATACAAATAAGGGAAACGGGAAGAAAGACAAAACCTTTTAAGGAAATGGTGCATCAACAAGGAACCAATCAGAACCAAGGGAAAAACTGACCAATAGAACATTCAAACTTTTACAATTGGAATTATGACTATTCTAACAGATATTCGTTAAACTGTAATAATAAGAACCATAAACATTAAACTGTGAGCTCTTCTTTTGCGTTTCTTCTCCACGACGTGGGCAGGTTTCTCATCGGAATCTCCTTATGGTGTCTCAGAGTCGCTTGATCTTTAAGATTATTATTTTTCCACTTCATATAATTTGACATTGGTCCCACCACACAGTCCCACAAATGTAGTTTAATAGAAGAATGGTCCATTTATACTCCAGAAGTTTTCAAATGAAGGATATAGACACTTAGAGGATAGTTTATGTGCTGTGTACTGAGAAGTTACAGAGCTGAGAAGGAAAATGCTGACAAATCTGATAATTACACTGTAATAGAAAATATAGAAACAGATGTGACTGTCCTCATCTGAGAGTGGTGGCAAATGTCTGTTTATGAAATTTGAAAAAGAGTAAATAGAAGATTGTGTTTCTAGCTCAGCATGAGGTCAGCTGTGCCTTAGTTTCTTACTCTTTGTGGTAGTGGTTTCAAAGCAATCATATCCTGGCTTTTCTAAACAATATCACTCCACTTTACATCTATTCCAGTGCAATTAAGACAATCGCCATACTTGTATATGCATTCTGGTGTGTATATGGCTCCCATATGATATATACAATATATATAATTCCCGTGCTTAATAAAAAGCAGCTATCTTTTCACATAAGAGGTTCACCTTCATGCTCACTAAGCCTTTTTGTGAGGGTTGTTTTGGCTGCGTTGTACTCAGTCCCATGACAAAGTATATATCAGCTTAGATCTACATTCTTTTCAAGGGGATTTAAGCCACAGGCTCAACTCATTCCATTCTAAAATGTTTTTCTGTAAAGACAGTCCTATGCTGCTGCTGCTGCTTCACCTTCAGCCTTTATAATTGTACTTTTCTTTTCGTTTCCTTCCCCAGCTTTCATTGTCCAAGTTCTGTGGAGAAATTTCTTTTCATGTGGTACCTAGTTCTTGCATGGTGCTTCTTGCTCCAATTGCAAGAACCAAATCTCTGTTGCCATGTCAAGATGATTCAGTAAATTTCTTTATTGCTATCCTTTGTGTTTCCTGAGTTCAGACTCTTCTGGCTCTGCTTACATTAGCCAGAGTTGTACTGTAAAATTAACAAAGAAAAAGAAGCTTTCTTGAAGTACAGTGGCCATTATTCCATAGTCAGCTTCCACAGTATAGAAAATTTAATCTAAACTCCCATATTTATTGTGGAAATTCAAATCTACTTCTCTTTGAAGAGTATAGCAACTAGCCAAAAAAGTTATCCAAAAAAGAATTCCTTCTGTGCTTGGAGGATATTCTTATTACCTCAAGTTGAAAGTTGCCCTTTGAAGCAACAATAACAAAAAAATCATGAGTCACTGAGGTATAAAAGAAAAAGTTTAAGAAATGTTAGTGAAAGAGGTTAGGAAACGTTGGTGAAATCCAGAAGATGGTTAATTTTAAACCAGAAATTGTTCTTAAGTTTTTCTGATGCCAAGATGGTTTATCATAAAAAAATTATGTCTGTGGAAACAAGACACATATATACCATACAGAGAAAGCAGACTGCCATTGTAACACTGAAGGCACAGATGACACCAGCTGTAAGAACCTCTTCTGGAAGTACCCGCAGGCTTATTTTTAAGGTACAACCAACTTTAATAAAAGTGTATTCAGCATGCTCTAGGAAGCTGATTAGGTGATCAGATAACCTATTGCACTACAGTAGGAGCTTTTATTCTTTCAACGTTCAATTATTTAAATAAAAGAACTTTGCTGTTTAACAAAACATATTGGTGTCTCATACACAGAAATATGAAATTTAACACATCTCATTTTCTAACAGCGCTATACTTTTGTCAAGTCAATAGGCTCTTTTGTTTGCCTCCTGGTTGCACTGTGATTACATTCTTTTATCAGATATTAATTTAAAAGAACAACAGTGAATTTATATAATATTCTGAGTTTAAAGTAAGTATCAATTGCATTTTAACAACTTGTATAACAATGCTGCTTATTTTCAGAATATTACTGTTATTGTAACACTTGCATGGAAGAGAGCACTTAATTTTCTTTTTTTTCTCCCACTTCTGTTGATGCAACTCCACTTTGCATTACCAAAATAAAACTACATACATGGCATGTTGTGCTATGACTAAGGGCAAATAATATTAGATATTAATTTATATGCTAAGGCATGATCCTGCAAACACTTGTATATGTGACTAAGCTTACAATATGCACTAATTTACTTGGATCTGTAAACATTTGCATTATCAGGGCAAAATAAAGAGCAACTAGATTCTACTCTCTGTGTCTAAAACAGAGGAATAACACTAGTACTGAGGTACAGGTAGAAAGCTGCACACTATTTCAAATACATAAAATGTTTCCTATGTTTCCTCTTCACCTCACTTAAGAATAAAATAGAAGAGTTATAGGATCTGTATGAGCATTATATTTAATCATGTTTTAATGCTCTTTTCATTATTGTGAGACTAATGGCCAAACTAATGTTGTTTCCTTACCACTTCTGGAAAAGAATCAATAGGACAGTGGTAGTGATCTAGGAAAGCTACTACGTGACAGTGGGAGGAAAAAAGTGCTCTTCTGGCAAATGTTATTTTAAAAAAAGTATTGCATAGGTGCAGGTTGATGAACTTGATGTCCAAGACTGATGTATGATGTATGCTTTTCTAGATCATTGCAGAAAGCTTTTCAGAATTCTAATTTTGGAACTATAGTGACTGTGCAGTAGTACTTTCTAACTTTTATTTAAAAAAGAAAACTCAAAAGGGTCAAATTAAAATAAAACTGTAGAACAAAGTGAGAAACTCCTAAAATGTAAAAAATAAAATTTTAGGTAGAAGCATGTTTGGACTGTCCTCATTAAGTAACATAGTGTCTTCCTGAAGCCACATGCATCGCACATGATTGAATAATGAAGAGTAGGTGGTTATCTTTAAGTGACCTTAACTCCAAATCACTGTATTGCCAATATTACTTGTAGTTATCATAATTCCCAAACTATCCCCCAACAATCCAGTTTCAATGTTATGCATGTAGGAGGAATCAGAGAAGTGCTTACTGAAAACCTAATTAACCCCCTAATGCATTTAAGGTGAACTTGTTCCTTAAATGTCTGAATATGCAAAATAACAACATTTCTTCAAAGTGAGGACTGAATCTCCATATTAGGGGATCTTTTAAAGATTTAATTAGTTGGTTGTGAGAGTTCAGAAGTACATGAAGAAATTTTTAACTCGACCTCATCAGTCTTCCCTTGCCCCTAAGACAAAGTTGAAAGGGTCTGATCCATAGTTTGCTTCACTCGATGGTAGAATATTTTAGTAAATGATGATATTTTAAGATTCCAGAAAGACTAACTTACTGAAGATCTGGAATTTTTACATTGCTTCTCCAGTTTCTGGAGTACAGTTGTCCATAGCACGTGGCTTTGAACTGCCTGGGAGAAACTGGCCCGATATGTTTTATGGTATGACAACTTTCTATGACTTGAGAGTGAGCTATCTAAGTAACAGAGCTCTGGTAGCTCCATTACCTTGCTGAGAAGATCACAGGGCTGGCAATAGAGTGAGTTTAAGAGAAATGTATAAACAGCAAAACAAACAGATTATTTCTTACATTTTAATTCAAAGTACATTGTTAAACAGATAAGCCAATCGATGTTATCACACAGTTCTCCTCAGTTTTGGGTTTTTTTTGATACAATTGTAGGATCTGATCTGAAACCTGGATTAACCAATGGAGATAGATAAATAAGCATCAGCTCAAGGAAGAAGAAAGATGAAGTTTAATCTTACCGAGTTATACAGTCTCTGGTAGTGTCTGATAGTAAATTATGTGGCAATTTCTTCCTTCTTGCTTAGTACACAATGGACACTGATTTGGGATTTTCCAAACTAGAATGGATGAGCTGGTGCCTTTATCTATAATGACTTATGATCTTGTCTTATTTTAATTATAACTCCTCACACACACACACAGACACATCTGTCAATCTGTCCAAACACTCTTTCAGTCCAGTGGACTTCTGGTATCTGCCCCAGTGAGGTCTTCAGCTTTCCTATGCCTTGTGCAAGGACTTGCCTTCTGACTGCTCCAAGTGTTGCTTGCTAGAGTTTCATGTGATGGTGTGGTGTTTGATTTAAGAGAACAGGAAAGAGATCCTTCTTTGTTTAGCTTCTGTTATGGTCATAACAGTATTTAGAAAAACAAAACCTGTATTTTAGGTGATGCTCTTGATTTTTTTTTTAAACTAAAACATTGGCATTTAGCCCAAAAGAGCACAGGAAAGAGTGGTACAGTGTCTCTCCAGTTCTGTTGCTTCAGCTCACTACAGGAGACTATGTGTAGGTCGAGCTGTAGAAAGCTCTGCTTAAAAAACCCCACTATGATTTTTGATGGAATAAAGTCAAGGGGTAACAAAATTGATACAGCATGACTCTCAAATGTGAAAGATGACATAATCAATAAAGACTAAAGTAAATGTCCCTACATCAGCTTAGGGCCTGAATCTGTGGTGGTTCTTTCTTCAAGAAATATTTTTCCTGCTTGATTGGCCTAAAAACCATCTTTAATGAGAATTTGTGCTAGTTTTGGCTGGGGTAGAGTTAATTTTCTTCACAGTGGTTGGTATGTGGCTGTGTTTTGAATTTGTGCTGAACACAGTGATGTTAAGAGATGTTTTTGTTACTGCTGAGCAGGGCTCACAGAACCAAGGCCTTTTCTGCTTTTCACAGTGCCACGCTGACAGGGGGCTGGGACAAAGATGAGGTTGTGGGGATCTTGTCTCAGACTCAGCAGTCTCACAGACTGCCCTCCACCCAGTTCTGTTCCCTGCATGATCACTTAATTCTGTAGTGGTGTTATAAACATAAAGGAGAAAAAAAGCTCTTGAAAGACAAAGTGAGCATAGTCCTTAGGGGATAATTTCAAAGATACAAATGCCATTTACTATCTGAGTTGTAACCATGACTTTGCAAACCTTCCCCTATAGGACAAAACTATACAAAATTAAATGAATTTGAGGCAAACCAGTTTAGTAATTTTTGAATAATAAGCATTGGCAATGCCCTTTTCACGTGTGGGCAACTGAATTTGTACAGTGTTTTTTGCTGTTCATTTGTGAAAGCCAGGCTACTTAGAACTATGGAGTACTTCAGTAGGAATTATCTACATAAAAGTAAATTTACTTAACTTTTCCATTTTCAGCTTTATTTATAGCATTGCTACAGGCCAAAACATTTTAAAATTGAGCTCCCCAAGGTGAATGCTGTTGTATTCTTATTTGTTATACTTTTGTGTATTCAGTCTTTTCTCTGTGAATAAAATGTGTGAGTGGCCATGCATTGTGACTTTCATACTGTGAAAAAAGATGAGAACTTCAACAATGAATCAGAGAAATCAAAGGCTGAAGTCTTTGTCAGAATGAAATATTGGTTTTGTACCACAACACCACCGCAGAGAATTTTCATTAGGCCATGTCCCAGAGAACGACTTCCTTATTTTTGCTTCCTATGCTAACCTTTAAACTCACAGCAAAACACCATTATGTGAGATCATAAATTGAGTATATTCTGCCACTCCCATTAAAGAATTCAGGTAGTTTTAGCCTTTCAGTGCGAGATGGAACAACTGCTGGTTGTTGGGCAACTAATATTGTAGTAAGCGTAACAATTATCCCTTTGTTCATCAGTTCCATTGATCAGATGAGCTCTCCATCTTAGGGCATTATCATATATCAAAGCATTTTGTCAGTGTAATTTAGGAGTATCCTAGGATTTAGCTAGAGGTGTGAGGGGGGTTTTGTTGTTGGGTTTTTTTTTTTAACATAGAGTACTGTTGTATGAACATATTATTCCACTTAGCTATCTAATTTTATTAGCTTTTTTCCCTTTTACTTTTTTTCCTGTATTTAGCTAAGTATGTGTTTAGGCACAATTGATAAAAGCAAATAGCATGTTAAAACCAAATATACCTTTTAATATTTCATAAACCAACTCATGACTCTTTCATTTTGCATACGTGTACATTTTGTAAATTGTTCTTTTTTTTGGTCAAACACACCTTTGTCTGCCAAAAAAGACAAAATTTGACCAGAAAGTTAAAAACAGATAATCAACAATAATTTACACTTAGTGAGAAGTAGAAGAGGTAGTTTTTCACTTTTTCCTACTGCCTTACTTGACCAGATATTTTGTTTCATATTTTAATCAAATATTAATATATTAAAAAAATTGATAAGTTGCACTTGTAGTTTTAACTGAGCAAGAAGTCACTAGACATGTATGAAGTGTAATAGCATTAGTATACATCCTCCAAGGGTGTTAAAAAAAGCATTGGTAATTAAATTAATCTTAAATATTTTGTCGTTCATTTGCAGTTATTTCATTAAACTCTAATCTGTTTTGCTAAAAAGCTACAGCTTAAAATAATAAATGGGTCAAAATATATCAAATATAGGAAACCATTTATAAAAGGAAAAAGGAACAGGAAAATTAATTGACAGATTTAGTTGCTGCCAGACAGCTTTTAAAAATTACTTAAACCCCTTCTGACACCTGAATGCATCTTTAAATACCTTCTGGCAGCTCTTCAACCTTTTTAGTATTGGAGCAGCATGGAAGATGAGACCTTATAATTGTGCTGGAAACTACCATGCAATGTATAATGTGCAAAGGTTGAAATCATATTTAAGTGTTGCTTGTAAACTTCAGTTTCTCCTTCAAAAGAGAACCATGTAGCTTATACAATAACAGGCAGAGTTATTTTTTTCTCTTTTATGGGCTGTTAGCAGTGGTATAAAGTATTCAAAAAGGAATCCAGACCAGGCTTCTGTTATAGTTGTGTGAACCACAAGGCTGTAGAGCCATTCACTCTCATTCTATGTCGTGCTGGCTCCATATGGGAGGCTTCATCCTCCTTGTGGGAGAAGGATAGGCAGCCTCAGCCCATGCTGCAACTACCGCTGTTCTGGATGAAAGGAGACTGTAGGCTGCCCTTAGTGATTTTTTGGAAATGGCTACTGCTTTAGACAGGTAAGAAAACTTCTGCCTGTATGCTTAATTACAGGCTGATGCAAAATTGCTGTGCTTGGCAACTGTGTGCAGACGTGTTTGGAGGGGGAAGCAATGAACTGCAGGGCAGTGCCTTGCTCTCAGTGGGGGTTATTCATACATGTTCAGTACCAGCTTAGAGTACCCCCAGTGCTTTGTGTGATGTGACACCCGTAGACTTCTCTTTTTTGTTTTGCAGAATCATTTGGGTTGGAAGGGACTCCCTTTTCAGTCAGGGTAAGCTTAAAGCAGGTTTTCCAGGGTTCAATCAAAACCTGACTGCACAGTTGAGTTGTCTGGGCCGCTTGTTTCAGTGTTTGACCACCATCACAGTAAAAAGCTGCTTTCTTAAGTTAGAATTGAATTGCATGGTTTTAATTTGTAATTTATTTTATTTTATTTTTTTCATGTTTTGTAGTTTTTGCTCACTGCCTGTTGTTCCTGCTAGTGAGTGTTCCTGAGAAGAGCCTGGCTCCTCTTCCTTCATTCCCTTGCACTGGATATTTAGATACATTGATACGATCCCCCTGAGCCTTCTCTGCAGGCTGAACAGTCCTGCTCTATCAGGCAGTCCTCCTATGAACGATGCTTCAGTTCCTTTATTGTCTTTGTTAATCATATCCAAAAGACATCACAGATAGTCCACAGTGGATGAAGCACCAAACAATATTTTAAGTTTTCAACAAATATAACCCTCAGAAGCTCTTTTTAAGAAGCTGGATACATAACAGATGTGCACAGGTGAACCACGGAATACTGAAATGACTGAGACTTAACCAAACTGTGGAAGCAGGGAATTTTAATAGCTGCTACATCTAGTTAGTAATCAGAAGCCCAGTTTTCCTATTTTCAAAAGTAAAATGAACATGTTTGGTAACGGATCTTGGAGTAAGATACTTGCAGCTGACAAAGATCAGCCATTCACAGAGGTAAAACAACATGGCATTTTGTGTCCCGCTAGTGGCTTCAGGGATGAGCGTTCCATAGGATTGCCTGACACAGGCAAGAGGTGTTCTCCAGCTGGATGACTTTTCAGTCCACTGCTGACCATTAAAGAGAAGACAAAATTAGTCCTCAGTGCTGAAGTTGATCTGGTTTTGATTACATACAGAGCTCAGGTGAAAAAGTCACAAAACCAACCTCTTTCCAGGGAAAAAACAACCACAAACCAAGCCAGAAATAGTGATTTATTCATGAAGAAAATGTGTGTATATTTATTTTGAACTAAAAACTGCATTTTCAGATTGAATTTGAGAATTAGTTTGGGAAAGAAAAGAAAGTTTTGAAATGTCAAAATAATTCTCTTTCCTTATTTTGAACTCAAGTATTTATGGTTTCTTAAGCCAGTGGCTAGGGAAGTGACCTGTAATATTTTTCTAATTCTTAAGATGGGCTTGAACTCAGGCATGTTATACCTCTCAAAATTAGCCAGAGGCCTTCCAATATGGACCTTTCTTTGATTCATCAGTTGAAAACCTTCTATGTAGATCAATCCTAACTATTCAAAAAGGAAAAAAAGAGAGCCTCAATAGTCTGTAACATTCACTCACATTCAATGTATTTGAAAGAGAGAATGAGAGAGGGGGAAAAGACCTCAAAATGCTTCTATTCTGGGTCAATTGTTCTGAATTTGTTACTTTGATTTTTCAAGTCAGTAGTTAAATTGAAAAATCAATTATTTACACGTCTCTAACTACATGCTTCCCTTTTACTAGCCAATTGTTGGATATGAGCATTTCACCAACTTCCCGTCTAGTGCAAGATACTCAACCTCCCATCCCTCACACTGCTTTTATGGAGTAGAGACTGTGTGATAGCTTAATAGAGAGTGTGTCAGTCCTTGTGGAAAACCTGCAGTCCTGTTGTGATCTCATTTCATTACTGAAGGGACACAAAGAATTTTTCATTACTGAAGGGACAGAAAGTCATTAGTTTGGTTTTGGTTTTTACTTGTTTTTTTTTCCTTGCACAACTACCAAGTATTTATAAACAATTTATGGAGCTCAGTGAAAATCTTTGGAGCAATGGCTATGGAAGATTAAGATGTTGGAGAGGTTTGGCTGGAAGGCAGGACTTGAAAAATTTGCATATTTTTCCAGTGAAATGGCAGTCTTAACTGCGTGAGTGTGTGAAAGAGTGTGAATGAAAAAGGGAAAATGTTTTAAGCATTATTGCTTAAGATTCATAGCTTTGAGGACAGACACTCAGATGCCTTGTAAATCATCAGGGCACTGACAGGACAGGTGTTGAAGAGGAAACTTGGTGCAATATTTGTTATAGTGTCACATGTGCTCATAAAGGTGCCTGGGCTACATGACCAGAGAAATCTCTTCTGACCTAAGGCACTGGAATAGTACAGTCTAAATGACCTGTGGATATTTTTTTAGTTCAGAATCTAGCAGGCAAACTTTTTAATTAGCACCATCTCCATTCTAATACCTTAACAGTTAATACTGATTGTCGTTCCATATTCTTACTGTTAATACATTCCTTCCAAACACAAAGATCAAATACACAAGATTATTCAAACATTTCCTTGCTGTCCTCTGCTTAATAAAACAAGTGGAAGCAAGTGAATAGCAATGGCACATCTAAAAGACACAGCGCTATTCATAAAGCATATTACTTCTTTAGATTCCCCAAATTCTAATTAGAACTTTACAAAGCAATAACAAAGATAGCAGCTGGATTCTAAACTAATAATCCTAAGCTCTGTGCAAACTGGAAAGCCCCGGTGTCCGTAAAATATACAAGACACCTGTTTTATATGGTACACATCAAAAGCAAGCCCCAAGGACAATAACTTTTAATATAATAATTATTAAATGTTTATTAGCCAAAGCTCAAAATATCAAGAAGTGTATTGTAGTAGGGAAACAACTATCTCCCAGGCACACAAAATCTTTCTATTCTGATGATTAAAACTTTGGTTGCCAATAATCTTCTGGCCCAAGGTAGCAGGTGTTATTACTGTACTTAGAAAGTAATGAAAGGATATTTCTTATCATTCGGTTTTCCTATTTATAATTTAAAGTACACTCCTGTTCCTCTATCTGTTTGAAATTAAATTCTTAAATTAAATACTTTATAGCTTTTTCATTTTCCTGGAGATAACAAAATTACTAATAAAGAAAAAAAAGTCTATTCAAAAAATCCAGAGAGGGTTTCAAACACAGAAACTTTGTAGAAGTGCATTAATGTTTTGCAGATACACAACTTCAACTTGAGTAAGTCCAGTTACTTTATCTCAGCTCTGGCACCAAAGAAAACTGGGTTTAAATGCAGACTAAAACTTTAAACCTCTGTTCTTGTTCTGCTAGGAATGACTATACAACAATATATTATTGCCCACTTCTCCTTCAGGGCCACTTTAATAAATTCCACCAAGTATAAATTAGGACAGGGAATTGGATCTTCCATATCTTAAAAGAAGGGTAAAGCAATAAATAGTAAATAAAATGAAAGGATGTACAGGATCTGCCTCAGTAAAGAAGGAAGAAAGGTGGGAATAAACCTTTCTTTTGATTAGTGCTGCCCTGACAGACCCCACACGAAGCCTCTTTTTGATTGCTGCTGATGTTTACTTACTTACACCTAACAAGGAGGTAGGGCTAACTGAGGCAGAGGATTTTCAATTGAGGAGGAAGTTCTGGGGGTGATGTGAACTGAAAATCAGTAGGGATGAATTTCTGGCCTTCCCTGTTTCTGGGGGCACAGTAATAGGAACTGGATTTATTTCTGTTAGGGTGGTGCTGTGCATCTGCTGCAGACTTCTTAACTGGTATAGCTCAGTAGTATTAGTTATTGAAACCAGCTAGTTTCTGAAATAAGACTTTGGAATTACTGTAAATCAATTAAGCTGAAAAATTGTTAGAGAAGAACTTCTATAACTGACCAAATTAAAGTGAGATTTTGGAATTAATCATAGCATATGAGGGGAAGAAAAAGAAGGCAATTTTGAGAGAGAAAAACATTGATCTAAATAAGAAGTGGATTAATATATGCCAAAGAAAATAAAGTTATAGTTAAAGTACAGTAGTGTTGAAATGCTCAGCAATGTAATGGGTTTGGAAAGTAGTTTTTCAACAAGGATGCTGTACCACCTAAGGCAAAATTTGATAACTATCTGCTACAACTCTTAAACTTTAAAATAATTCTCTGTAGATGTGATAAAAAAGACAGAAAGAAGCAAGAAAAATGGAACCAATGTTTTCTATGGCTTCTCAAGTATTCCAATAGTTTGGAAAAGCTGGAGTTCTGACACTCTCATTTAGAGTCTTGTATTGTTTCTTTGCCACTATGCTTTCACCAAATTTGTTACAGAAGTGCATGGGATGTGCCTGCTGGTTGAAGTTCCACCTGCCTGTAATTTACTTTTGATCATTCAAGGCAGAATTTGGTATCAACCTAATAATTTTCTTTAATGAACAGGGCATTCCTATAAGAGCCTTTTACCTCCCAGTAACACAGATGAAAGCTGGCAGCACCTTGCTGTGTTGAGATCTTTGCATTTAATATAGACACCTTGAATTTATTTGTGAAGAATGGACGACACCTTTTTCAAGAACAAAATTAGTCTAAAATTTTAATGTGGGGTGCTTTCCCACTTATTATCTGGTTTTGGGTTTATTTAATTTCTGATTACAGCAAAAAACTGTGCTTTTGTGATATATCTGGTCTGACAAGAAGCATGTGGGACAAAATATATTTTAAAGTCTTTTTCTTCTTCATTCAAATTGATCTACTTTTAAGGTTTGCTACAAGGGAAATTTGTTTCTAATCCAACAGACAATTTTATTTTTCTTCCAATGGAAGGTCTCGTTCTGTGAGTCTGTAAATTCTCGTGAAATTAATTCTTTTTTCTTCAATAATTTTTAGAGTGTGTACATCCAGATTACAGTGAAATGATGAGACGTTTAGTTCAAAACTGCCAAGAATATGGTAATTTGAATCAGGGTGGGTGATTTCCATTTTGTGTATCTTCAGTAATGAAAATGAATGTGTTAGATAAGTCTTGTGTTGCAGCTGTGCAACCATTTCAGTTTGTCCTCAAAATGCTCATTGAACTCACAGGTCTTGCATGGAGGTTGGTATTTATGATGATACAAGAGCTGGAATAGAATGGTTCAGCTGTGTTGGCTCAACAGTTTTATAGAAGTAAAACCCTATATTTCTGGCAGTTTTGTGAGATAACTGCACAGATTTGTGAGGTAAGAAGGTATTGTTTCTATATTTAATAGGGTAGAATTATACCTTGATGAATGGATGTTTGAAAAATTATAGGAGGGTACCAGTTTAATTTGAACAAAAAATGGAATTTGGTAATAACATAGAGTGGGATAATGCCACCTTTTCATTTGCACAAATATGATTTAAAAGTGTAATCTCTTTAATCTGTGGTTTCATTTGGCTGCAGTTGATTACAGATTTTTATTAGCTGAAGTAAGGCAGTATGTCTAGCACATTATTTCTGAAGCATTCATGCAGCTGTGCTGCTTTACACAGAACTGTTAAAAATCTATCTGTAAAAAATATCACCTGATACTGTTTCTTGTTAGATATAATTTGAAATATGCACACATCTCAAAATAAATCTTGATGCAAACTTGGGAAGTAAGAGGTTCTGATTTCTGAAGCAAATAAAGGCTTGGAATTGCCATGGGAAACATGGGATGCTGAACAACACTTACCTATCCACAGGAAACGTAAAGTAGGTGAAATACAAAGCTCTTGTGGAGTCTTTCAATATTACTTGCAACTCCTCTGGAAGTACTAATTTTGAGTCTGACAGCACAGGCAGTAAGGGAACTCAATTAATGTGTGTTTGTTGTTTCTGAGATGGCACCGATGGCGTCCTGCTGTGAGGGTAGTTTTTGTAATGTGGGCACCTGCCTGCTTGGGAATAGGCAGAGACCCCAGGGAGTTTGGAACTAAGTCACTCAAGAGCTGTGAGTGATAATGACTTTCATGCTAGAGACACTATTTAATTAAGCAGCCCTCATGATTTCACAGTTGTGAGAGATGCTGCATCTTTAAGAAATGGAGGGTTTTAATGAGCACAAATTCATAGTGTAAAAACAGAAGTTCATTTTTGAAGGGTTTTCAAAAGGAAAATTTTAATTTACTACAAAATAGGTTTAACTATCTAGTGCAAGAGCTACAACAGGCGTAGACAGGTCCTATGTGGAATTGGGAAAATTTGCAAGCCAAAGTCAGAAAGCAGCTAGAACGCTCTGATTTTCTTTCTTGCTGTCTGGGTACCTGTGGCTGCCCCACTGACTGTGCTTTACTCCATTGAGGCATGGGATGTGCATGGTTTTCTTCACCCCAATATTTCTTAAGACCCGTATTTGGAGGCTTTCCTTTGGAGAACACTTCAAAAACCCTGCTGGCTTTGGATACTTCAAGTGAAGTGAAAGTCCTTGTTTATTTCTTTCCGAGTGCATCTAGGAGATGCAGGGATGTTGACAGGCAGCGATAGCTCCATCCAGTCTTTCAACAAGCAGGCAGCTATCTCCAGAAATAACTTTCTGCTGTGCCTGCCTCTGTGAGTGGGTTGCAGCTTGCAGACATTTGGGCCTGCTATTTACCTCCTCTGTTGCAACAGTTCTTTTACACAGAAAAGCAAATTCATTTAGAATTCTAGAGCAGATACAGCTTGGGAGCTTCTGACTTATTTGTTTGGGATTTGGAGATGGGGATTTTGCTGCAACATTTTTTGGAACAAAATTACTTTGATGGCCTCCGTTTAAATCAAACTGATGTAGTCCTTGCTAGTCTTTATTGGAAATATTGCATCAATATTTTAACTTGCTTAACTTTCCTCTTAGAGCGATATATTTTAGATTCTTATTACTCAGTTTTGTTTACTTATTTTCTTTGTACAGAAACATGCTTTGATATGCCTGTTATTAGACATCTGTTAGTAAGGGTACATTGTAACTTCCCAGGTAGATTTAAAGTCAACGCCTGCAATCACTTCAGCACTACTGGTAATGGCAGATAGAATCCTAAATAAGTTAATAGGTCAGATGCGATTGAAAGCTGTAAAAGTTTTGAGACGACTTGATGAAAATTAGGAGAAGATTTTATCTTCAGGTAAAGGACTGCGAAAGCTGCAGTAGCCAAGAGTAAATGATGACACTGGAATGTTGACTTTTTTGGGTTTTTTGGACAAAGAGGCATTTTCCTGAGAAGCAATACACTACTTGTTTTACACAGAGATGAAGGGTATATTTTTGTTATTCAGTACCACAGATTCTGATATTCAACACAAAATGAGAAGTCATCTCTGTTGTTAGTGGTTGGTTAAAGACCTTTGCCGTCATGTTTCCCCCTGGGCTGCTCTAGAACCCTGCTGAGCATTAAGACTTACTAGCTTAGATGACTTTGTTTGACCTTGCACCTCTGTATTTATCAGTTAATAATCTAAGATGGACTTTCCTAACCTTCTTCTCTGATACTGTTGGTATGTACTCCCCATTTCCTCTTTATCACCTCAAGAGGGAGTTCATGATCATTAAGATCCAGCCTTATAACATGGTGCTCAGACAGCCCACTCATCCATGTGCACCCAGAAGTGTACTGTACAGTCCACTCTGCATCAATTGTCTAATTTTCATTATTGCATATGCTGTTATTGGTGAAGCCTGCTTGAAATCTGCCACATACTTCAACAGGCTGCCTAAAGGAAACAGAATGCTGACAGTCCATTCATCGTTGCTCTTTAAATGCTTCTGTGTTTGCCTACCTAAGTCTAGTATGACAAGGGGTTGTGTCAAATGATGCAATGCTCAAATGATGTGTCAAATAAGCAGGCTGCTCACTAGTTTGCTGGTTTTCCACTTCCAAATGGTTCAAATCAGATCACTCTGTCTTTAGTTTTTGGCTACACCCCATGTATCTCTCAGATTGTGGGTGATGTAAAATTTGTTTACAAATTATAGTGGGTTTTTTTAAAAGTGTAGAAGGTTGTAATGCCCAGCTGTCTTTTTGCTAATGAAACCAAATTGGATTTCACATCCTTCCAGTAAGTTCCCTGGTTCACCCAAGGTGAATGAATAATATTAGTGGTCGCAGCTGCTCCTCTCATTTAGGTGCTCGTTCACTTCTTAAATTTTGGGTTTTGGCAAATTTGCAGTTATGTTTTGTATCAATAAGAAACTACTTGATTTCTTAAAGCACTTCAGGTAAATGTCAGCATTCTGATCTTACAGTTCACACATGAATCATAATAACTTTATGGCATTTATCATAAAATGAAAGAATATGCTGAGTGTGAAGGGACCCATCAGGAGAGAGTCCAGCTCCTGTCCTTGCACAGGACCATCCCCAAGAGTCACACCATATCCGTCAGAGCATTGTCCAAATGCTTCTTGAACTTGGGCTTGTTGCTGTACCACTTCCCTGGGGAGCCTGCTCAAGCACCATTATTTTTTGGTTTTTTTAAACACTATTTACATAGCTATTTCACTGTGGATCTTGTTCTTGTTTACTGGTGGTGATAACTAATTATTTGATTTCTGATTGTACATCTCAATATTAATATTTCAGGGTTAACTGTATTATATTATTTACTTCACGTGGCTACTTCAGTTTATTGATTTATACTGCAAATAATGCTCTTTTCTGGTAATTCCAAATTACCGTAGTGAGTAGTAGGAAAAAAAAAGGAACCTTAGCATCAGCAGTTTACATGAAAACTCTCAATTGTTATTTTACAGATTGAAAAATGCAATGTGAAATGTAGAAGACATTTCATTTCTGGAATTTGGTCTTGGAAAGCTACATTTAGCTCAATTATATCATGCTTGTATACTTTTGTTGTGCTACCTTTCTTCATGTATATTTTTTGCCTCTGGCAGAAATGTGAAATAAGGAAGTCTGTAATGTGACATGTGTCGTATTTGAAGGATACTAAATGCTTGTTTGGGAAGTGTTAAGGGCATATTTCATTTATGTTGTATTCACTTGACTTGAGTATTAACAAAAAAAGCTCATGTTGCCTAAATTTTTTTCTTAATTCTTCACATTTTGATTCTAATGAACTGTGTATTGTGCTATTATATTATTTACCAGTGGCATCTCTGTAATGAGTTGTGTAATAAAAGCATTATCAATTTATATTGGATATTTCTCAGTTCCCTTTAGACTGATTTTCAAGCTAAGTAGGATCAGTCTGAGCCCTAAATGATAATTTTTATTGGTGGCAACATCAGGAAAATGGCAAAAAATGCTGATTGTTACTTTGATTTAAAAAAAGGCAGTAAAAATATTAAATAGTATGATTATGCTATGCTTGGAGATTCAAAGATATTTCTTATCCAATTTTGTAACCAAATCAAGTTATGAATGGAAAGAGTGCTGTTAGATTTCAGCAAAATGTTCTCTACTAAACATTTGCAGTGTGAAATTAGAAATAATTTTGCTCTTTCTTAGTGTTATGTTTTTTATTTGTGCGGTTTAGGATGCTGATCTGGTGCTTTTCTTATCATATAAATCTTACCTAAGCTCATAAAAGTACCTCAGCTCATGAATTTCTGCCTCTCCTATCCACAACTGATTAGGGATGTGGAGGTTCTGAGCTGCTTGAGTAGCAGGCAGCCATGGGCACTTCTCAGAAACTCCATGAAGTTTCAGTGTGATGTGATCTAAAGCTTAGTACTAAGATTTGGCTGATGTATGAGACATCTTCAGTTTGCGTATCTTCCCTGGATAGTGCTACTCCTTTAAGCTGCTTTGAGATCCACCATCTCAGTGTCATTTTGAAGTGCTGCATAAGGCATGTTGTTTTTCACTTCACAGATCTCAGCTGGAGCCCTCTCGGGGAAACAGCTCTCCTCTTCCCAGGAGTTACCTTTCTCTGTGCAGGTTAAGCAGACAGCATAGGAGTCTTCTGACCTGGGTTGTGGATTTTGCTGCAGTCCAAATACAGGCACATGGGTCCGCTTTGCTTTTTGACCATTTTACTTTTTCAGTCTTACTGAAATTAAATGCCAGCCATAATTAAGCACAAATAAATGTCATTTATACTCATGATTAAACACAGCTAAGGATGAAGCCATTAATAAGTTTAAATATAAGTTTCTTTATGTTTTTTGGGGGGGGGATTTGGGGAGGGGCGGGGGGGGGGGTTTTTTTATCTTTCTTACTAGTGTAGAAAGACCCACAACAGTTCTGGCTGGCTTCCATTTCTCCTCTACAGAAAAGAAAGAGCACATTTAGTGCTGAGCCTGTACTGGTGAAACACAGGCTATTTAACCTAGACTGTCAGAGGCCTAGCAAATAACCACAAATATGTCTTGATGACTCACTTCTGATGTAAATAGTTTTAGTTATAGAACATTTGTATAAAAGTGTAAAGTTGACCTTTTTTTTCTGTACAACACGTAATACCAAAATGTATGATTTTGAATAATTTGTAAATTTAAGCAGCAATATTTACTGGGCAGACAGTGCTGCCAAGCTGGAAGTAATTGATAAAAACTAAAAGAAATGAATGATTGATTCATNTTGGATTTCACATCCTTCCAGTAAGTTCCCTGGTTCACCCAAGGTGAATGAATAATATTAGTGGTCGCAGCTGCTCCTCTCATTTAGGTGCTCGTTCACTTCTTAAATTTTGGGTTTTGGCAAATTTGCAGTTATGTTTTGTATCAATAAGAAACTACTTGATTTCTTAAAGCACTTCAGGTAAATGTCAGCATTCTGATCTTACAGTTCACACATGAATCATAATAACTTTATGGCATTTATCATAAAATGAAAGAATATGCTGAGTGTGAAGGGACCCATCAGGAGAGAGTCCAGCTCCTGTCCTTGCACAGGACCATCCCCAAGAGTCACACCATATCCGTCAGAGCATTGTCCAAATGCTTCTTGAACTTGGGCTTGTTGCTGTACCACTTCCCTGGGGAGCCTGCTCAAGCACCATTATTTTTTGGTTTTTTTAAACACTATTTACATAGCTATTTCACTGTGGATCTTGTTCTTGTTTACTGGTGGTGATAACTAATTATTTGATTTCTGATTGTACATCTCAATATTAATATTTCAGGGTTAACTGTATTATATTATTTACTTCACGTGGCTACTTCAGTTTATTGATTTATACTGCAAATAATGCTCTTTTCTGGTAATTCCAAATTACCGTAGTGAGTAGTAGGAAAAAAAAAGGAACCTTAGCATCAGCAGTTTACATGAAAACTCTCAATTGTTATTTTACAGATTGAAAAATGCAATGTGAAATGTAGAAGACATTTCATTTCTGGAATTTGGTCTTGGAAAGCTACATTTAGCTCAATTATATCATGCTTGTATACTTTTGTTGTGCTACCTTTCTTCATGTATATTTTTTGCCTCTGGCAGAAATGTGAAATAAGGAAGTCTGTAATGTGACATGTGTCGTATTTGAAGGATACTAAATGCTTGTTTGGGAAGTGTTAAGGGCATATTTCATTTATGTTGTATTCACTTGACTTGAGTATTAACAAAAAAAGCTCATGTTGCCTAAATTTTTTTCTTAATTCTTCACATTTTGATTCTAATGAACTGTGTATTGTGCTATTATATTATTTACCAGTGGCATCTCTGTAATGAGTTGTGTAATAAAAGCATTATCAATTTATATTGGATATTTCTCAGTTCCCTTTAGACTGATTTTCAAGCTAAGTAGGATCAGTCTGAGCCCTAAATGATAATTTTTATTGGTGGCAACATCAGGAAAATGGCAAAAAATGCTGATTGTTACTTTGATTTAAAAAAAGGCAGTAAAAATATTAAATAGTATGATTATGCTATGCTTGGAGATTCAAAGATATTTCTTATCCAATTTTGTAACCAAATCAAGTTATGAATGGAAAGAGTGCTGTTAGATTTCAGCAAAATGTTCTCTACTAAACATTTGCAGTGTGAAATTAGAAATAATTTTGCTCTTTCTTAGTGTTATGTTTTTTATTTGTGCGGTTTAGGATGCTGATCTGGTGCTTTTCTTATCATATAAATCTTACCTAAGCTCATAAAAGTACCTCAGCTCATGAATTTCTGCCTCTCCTATCCACAACTGATTAGGGATGTGGAGGTTCTGAGCTGCTTGAGTAGCAGGCAGCCATGGGCACTTCTCAGAAACTCCATGAAGTTTCAGTGTGATGTGATCTAAAGCTTAGTACTAAGATTTGGCTGATGTATGAGACATCTTCAGTTTGCGTATCTTCCCTGGATAGTGCTACTCCTTTAAGCTGCTTTGAGATCCACCATCTCAGTGTCATTTTGAAGTGCTGCATAAGGCATGTTGTTTTTCACTTCACAGATCTCAGCTGGAGCCCTCTCGGGGAAACAGCTCTCCTCTTCCCAGGAGTTACCTTTCTCTGTGCAGGTTAAGCAGACAGCATAGGAGTCTTCTGACCTGGGTTGTGGATTTTGCTGCAGTCCAAATACAGGCACATGGGTCCGCTTTGCTTTTTGACCATTTTACTTTTTCAGTCTTACTGAAATTAAATGCCAGCCATAATTAAGCACAAATAAATGTCATTTATACTCATGATTAAACACAGCTAAGGATGAAGCCATTAATAAGTTTAAATATAAGTTTCTTTATGTTTTTTGGGGGGGGGATTTGGGGAGGGGCGGGGGNGTAATAAAAGCATTATCAATTTATATTGGATATTTCTCAGTTCCCTTTAGACTGATTTTCAAGCTAAGTAGGATCAGTCTGAGCCCTAAATGATAATTTTTATTGGTGGCAACATCAGGAAAATGGCAAAAAATGCTGATTGTTACTTTGATTTAAAAAAAGGCAGTAAAAATATTAAATAGTATGATTATGCTATGCTTGGAGATTCAAAGATATTTCTTATCCAATTTTGTAACCAAATCAAGTTATGAATGGAAAGAGTGCTGTTAGATTTCAGCAAAATGTTCTCTACTAAACATTTGCAGTGTGAAATTAGAAATAATTTTGCTCTTTCTTAGTGTTATGTTTTTTATTTGTGCGGTTTAGGATGCTGATCTGGTGCTTTTCTTATCATATAAATCTTACCTAAGCTCATAAAAGTACCTCAGCTCATGAATTTCTGCCTCTCCTATCCACAACTGATTAGGGATGTGGAGGTTCTGAGCTGCTTGAGTAGCAGGCAGCCATGGGCACTTCTCAGAAACTCCATGAAGTTTCAGTGTGATGTGATCTAAAGCTTAGTACTAAGATTTGGCTGATGTATGAGACATCTTCAGTTTGCGTATCTTCCCTGGATAGTGCTACTCCTTTAAGCTGCTTTGAGATCCACCATCTCAGTGTCATTTTGAAGTGCTGCATAAGGCATGTTGTTTTTCACTTCACAGATCTCAGCTGGAGCCCTCTCGGGGAAACAGCTCTCCTCTTCCCAGGAGTTACCTTTCTCTGTGCAGGTTAAGCAGACAGCATAGGAGTCTTCTGACCTGGGTTGTGGATTTTGCTGCAGTCCAAATACAGGCACATGGGTCCGCTTTGCTTTTTGACCATTTTACTTTTTCAGTCTTACTGAAATTAAATGCCAGCCATAATTAAGCACAAATAAATGTCATTTATACTCATGATTAAACACAGCTAAGGATGAAGCCATTAATAAGTTTAAATATAAGTTTCTTTATGTTTTTTGGGGGGGGGATTTGGGGAGGGGCGGGGGGGGGGGTTTTTTTATCTTTCTTACTAGTGTAGAAAGACCCACAACAGTTCTGGCTGGCTTCCATTTCTCCTCTACAGAAAAGAAAGAGCACATTTAGTGCTGAGCCTGTACTGGTGAAACACAGGCTATTTAACCTAGACTGTCAGAGGCCTAGCAAATAACCACAAATATGTCTTGATGACTCACTTCTGATGTAAATAGTTTTAGTTATAGAACATTTGTATAAAAGTGTAAAGTTGACCTTTTTTTTCTGTACAACACGTAATACCAAAATGTATGATTTTGAATAATTTGTAAATTTAAGCAGCAATATTTACTGGGCAGACAGTGCTGCCAAGCTGGAAGTAATTGATAAAAACTAAAAGAAATGAATGATTGATTCATTTAATAGAATCATAGAACAATTTAAAAGGCATTGTGGAAAACAGCAAGAAACCAGTGTTTAAGTAGCTTGCCACTGCAGGACCAACTTCAACTGATTCTACTTAGTACTACAGTGAGCAACAAAAATGAACACCTGAAAAAGAGCAATTAAGAGTGAAACTACTAAACTGTCAGCTTTTATACTAACCCTTAAATATTGCATACTGTTCTACTGGAAAAAAAAATCCCAATCCTTTAGATTAATGCTGCTAAAATGAGAATTCGGATCAAGATGCATAAATATTTTGTATTTTTCTTAATTTTGAACAGTATATAGAAGAGTATTGACTATTTAAAGCATTCCCATAATTTTGAAATGATCCTTATAGAATGAGCTTCAGGTTCCAGTAAGCTTTGCTTCAAAAGAACTGCTTCCTCTTAAGAGAAATGCTAAAACAAAATAAAAACACAGAGTGTTCTGAAGTATAAAATCCTAATTCTAAAATCTTGGAATGAAGGAAAATACTTCACAGCTGCTATTTCAGATTGGTAGTTCTGCAATTCTTCTGTATGAAAACTTGATCCTACAAGGCAATCCTCCTCCCTTATAGAAACATCAGAGAGGGCTAGATCCCATTAGGATTAAAGTAATGGCTCAAATTTGGCAACAGAAATGGGCAAAACCACTGGAAATTTGAGAGTCAATCTCTGCTGAATTTTTAGCATTCGGTGCTTTTCTTTCATATCTTTCAGGGAACTTCTCATTGCAGTGTATTATCACTGTCAACTCCTAGCTGTGTCTTGTCATTTCTTTCTTGGGAATTTGAAAAAATCCAGCTATAATAATCAGCCCTACTTCAGACATCTTCAGCTAATTCCCTGGCTTCATTTGGCATTCAGTTCATTTGGAGCTTTGTCTTCTTTGTCTTTTTCCTTACCTTAACTACCTGTAAAAACCAAGCTTTAAATGCTAGTGTGAAAAGAAATACAATACACACCATAAAGAAAACGCTGCAGTACTTTGGCCCAACCTTTGCTGTTCTACCTGCTCTTGTTCATCCCTCTGTCTTGTTTTCCTCTGAAGGATGTTTCAGGTTCCTCTAACCAAGCTAGCAACAGAAAAGGAGAAAAGTAATTTTTTTAAGCTAAGTCCAACTTCAGACTAGATGTGTGTAACGCCTTGCCAACATTTTTTCCTCTCTTTAAAACAAACTATTCTATCAGATCTGTATTGTTGATCACTATCAAAGTCTGAAATCATGACCCATGCTTTCAGTGGAAATGCCAGAGTTACATTAATGGCTTGAATTCCTCAATGTCTTATGTCACTAACAGGTCCTCATGACACTGACATAACAAGTTTTTAAGACATCCCTTCCCTTACATAGTAAAACAAATAAACAGTGCAGTGTTTCCTATCGTGATTTTACTTGCAAAAAGAAATACAGTAATACCTATAAACTTTCTGTATAAACTACGTTATTTTAAATTGTTAGTACCTGCTACTTACTTTGTTTTAAATTTGAGGTCCACATCCTAAGTTAAATTCGGATTCATGCTTGTTGCAATTCCTCATCATTTGTATGGGCTCACACAAGATGTGGAGATGCAGATAATTATCTTGGATGGCTGCTAGTGCCTACTTACAAATACATAAAAGTAGTCACTGTCTGCTCAAATTTATTGTGAAAGCAAGTGGCATGTTTCTGTTAAATTTATGCTGATTTCAGGCTTTGGATTGGGACCAAAATTCCCATGCAAAATGTAAGCACGAGTGGTATCTCTGTTTAAAAATGAAGACCTAGATATATAGTAAGAAATGTAGATGTTTAGTAGCTAGACCACCAGTCATTAGAAATGTCAGTTGCAATAATTTCAAATTTATCCATAAGGAATTCACATCTGAAGACAACTCCAAAGAGGCATGCCTCCAATAAAAAGAAAACCTTGAAGGCCAGCTTCCTATTGTATTTGATTTAATACACTTTTATTCTTTACGTAACTTGGCACATACTGGCCTGATTACACTTTCACTGTAGCTTGACAAAGACTGGTTCTGACTTGATGTGGTAAAATGAGAGGAAATTCTGATGTGACTTCAAAGTTTTAAGTGGAATACACTTGGTGTTCCCCAGCAGAGTTGAGAGTTTCTTGCAACTTGCAACTGTAAGGGATGAATTATTTTCCTTTCTGATTTTGTAATTGTGGCTTTTAATATTAGAGATTGGCAGAGATGGAGGCATAGAGAGTGACTGGACCAGAGCTGATGTGGTGACATATGCCGAAGTATAAAGGAAATAGGGAACATGAGAGAGCAAACAATGACTGGCTGTGCATGCGTATATGCACTCATTAAGACAAACTCAGTAAGATCAGGGAGATAAGGAAGGCTGTTACAGAACATTTTTGAAGTACATGAAGTTCTTTCCTGAGTGCAGTGGAGTTACTTGGTAAGATAAGAGGAGATGTGATGGACTTCATTGACCCATCAGGTCTCGGCCTTCATGCAGGTGAATTGAATGCATCTTTCTTCTCACAGTCTTTAACTTAATATTTCCTTCTACTCATATATTTGTGGGAGAAATGGTAATGAAATAGTAGGAAAATTATTGAATTCTCTCCTTCATTTGGAAAAACAAGGATAAGAAGGCTTTTTTCAGTTTTTTTATCTTTGGCTCATGACATGAAACTTCTTAAAAGGTACATTAAGATGAATGAAAATAAGTAAAGAAGTTCTGATATGTAGTGTTGACCTTCACCAACTTCAACCTCTCCATGGAAGGAATTTGGCATGTTTTCTGCTTTTCTCCTTGTATTTTCTTGTATTTAATATTTTTCCCCACCTACAGGTTTTGAAATACCTGGACTTCATTGTATATGTGGGCACACAGCCATAAGGTCCAGAGTTTCAAAGTATCTTCCATCCTCTTCAGTTTATGTGCGAACATATTCAGCAAGATAAATGACAATTGTTGCTTCTAGGCAATAGGGAAAAAACTATAATTAAATGATTCTCCTTCTCAGTATGCAAACCATGTCTATGCAACCGCTGTGCACATACACCTCAAACAAAGAGAAGGAAAAAGAAACTTCTTGAGTGATAACAAATACTTTATTAATAATCACAGACCATTATCCATCCAGAAGTAGGGGAGGAAAGCCAATTATTTTCCTTTGCTGTGGATGTGATTTGTTCCATTGACCTCACTGAAAAATGCTGAACTTTGGGCTTAACAGTATGTTTCCAGAAGATAAACTGGAATCTAAATCTACAACAAATTAACTGTTTTAAGGTGCCTTGCACTTAATGCAAAAGAAGAAAGAAAGTCCTAATAAATTTAAAAATGAAGTAGCATCCCTTATTTTTCTGTTAGATGTAAAACCAGTCTAGAATAGAACCCTACACTTAGGTTGAAAAAGTAACAATTGAAATAATCTCTTTTGTAATCTTCGCACGAAGGCTGCATATTTTATCTGCTGTTGTGCATACAGCTCCAGCAAATTTTGGTCTTAGTGAAGAAACCATCCTTATAGTGTTTTGGAGCCCTGTCTATGCCGAATGGGTGAGAGATGGATCAGAATTTGCCTGATCTCTTAGTAGACCAAATCATGTGGACTGATATTCTGCCTCTCTTAGGTGTTTTCTAGTGTAGGCTCAATACCATACTGTGTTATGAGAATAAATGTACTTTTCTCTCAGAATCCTGTGTGACTATATCCTAAACTTCAGTGTTACATCTAAGGATTTCTAAAGGATGCATCTAATTTTGCAACTTTTTCTGTTACCATATGTCAATATATGAGATGAAGTGAGATTATCTGGGTACCCTTATGGCAGTATAGTGATTGTCTCAATGCTTTCCTAAACTGAGTAACATAATGTATCTAAGATCTCCAACTTACCAGAGTGGATGCAGATTGATGCTGAAGTCAGACATGCCTGTTTCCGTGAACTGGGTGAATTTTTTGCTCATGTATTACCATCTTGGTTGTGGCTGAGGTGGAAAAAGAATCCCACTAAAATGCAAATCAGTGTGGTATGGCTGCATCCCAGGGAGAGATGGTGTAAAACACTTCAGTCACTGAATGCTCCAGGAGCAATATTTATAGATTAATAAGTGTGAGCAAAAGGAATTCAAGTTTGATTACCTTTGTAAAGATTTGGTTTAAGCACTTACACTTTAAAGATTTATTTATTTATTTTAAGTAAGCCTCAGGGAGTTATTTTCTGCTAATGACATGGTCAGAAAAGAGCTGAAACAGCAGAATTCCATTGCTAAAGTTCAGATTGATTGCCACTGTTTAACGTTGCATTGTAGCCTCTCTGGAAAAAAGAAAATATCACCTTTTAATATATAGTTATAATATTCTAAGCTAGGAAGGGAGAAAAAAAGAAAGAAAACAAATTTAACAACCCTTCCTATTTCCAAAATAGACTTATGAAATGGGGGATTTTTTTTCTCTTTAAATTTACATTCTGATCCAGCAGCCCTTTCTATCCAGAACCTACCTTGTAGGTTTAGATTAGGTGAAGTGCAATAAACTAACATTTGATTTTTTCATTCTTTTTCTTTTGGGAGGGGTGCATGGGGGGTTTAGATTTCTGTTATCTGCCTAATGAAAAAGAGAAAACAAAACTGAAAAGGAGTAAAAAAAATTGAAGCTTCTTATTTAGCGGTTGGGCTATTCTATTAATAAAGTAATGCCTTTGAAGAGCTTTATTCTCCATTTGTACTGTTTGGGTGTATTTGAAATAATTAACAGTCATAATTTTAATGAGCATTATGCTGATTTGGATTGATCCATGTCAGACCCCTCCAATATGGGATTTTCTAAGTATGCAAACTTTTATGGCATGTCTTGGCACACTCCCAAGTGTGCTCTTGTATGTGAAAATCCAAGTTTCCTGACTTCAGCATAGCTTAAATGTATGAAATGGGCTAAATCAGTGTGGCAGCCCTAATTTTGGCTATTTAGGTTAATATTTCTGTTGACTCCCTAGAACTGCCCTGAGCCTCACCACAAGCCTCCACACCTGGCCTCAGCATGGCTGGTGTTTGTCTCCATCACATGTGACCCACTGAACCTGATGGAGTAGGGTGGGACACATGTTGCCACCCTAACTCAGCAGCCTAGAGGCAGCTCCCAGCCTGTCTGCTGAACAGTTACCTGGATAGAAACTCAGTGGGAAGCTGAATATTGTGTTCCAATCTTCTGTCTCAGATCAGTCTAAAAAGCACAGCAGTGCCTTTGGTACACTGCTTAAATATGTGATCTGCTCCTACTTGCATTTTCTCAAGCCAACTACTTCAGTCAAATCTGGAATTAAACATTAATTCAATCTGTAATGGCTTTTGCTTCAAACTGGGGTAATTTTAACTCCTGCTTACAAAACAAAATATTTTATGCCAAAGCTTAAGTACATGAGTACCTTAAAGTGAAAGCTTTTTCACACTTATGACTTGAGAAGTCACAATTTCAAGACCTAAATTATAGTTAACAGTCAAGAAACATTCATTTTTCACTGAGCAGTAGGCTGTAATGTATGAGAAATGCACACTATGAAGAGTATTTTCTTGTTTGCTTACTTTCACAGGAATGAGTAAGGAATGGCTCCATTCACATCAATTACTTTTGCCCAGGACTTACACAAGGTGAATTTGATTGACAGGAACACCAAAATTAGTTTTGTGGAAGAACTGTTAAGGTGCTTCAGAACAGAACCTATCACAAAGTCGGGGGAAAAAACCCAAGACAACTTTCGGGTTTAAATGAGAAGTTTAAAATAAACTATACATGAACTCTAGACCAGAAATGCTTAGATGTTTTCCTTGTTTTATCTGCTTGTCCTTTGCTGGGAGATCAGGTGGAGTCACAGGTTCCAGTAGTGAATCCATGAGAGACAAACATTCAGGAACATTTTGTTTCAATCACATGATAACTGCCATCTGGCTGTCCATACAAATAAACTCAGTAGTAGCAAGGACACCCTGCCCGAAGAAACAAAACAAAACCAAACCATACCAACAAGAATACTGAGCTCTGATTCAAATGTGGAAAAAATATTTCAAAAGAGAAAATAATTTATAGACATGCTAAATTTTATAATTGCATTGCAATTTCTAGTATGAATTTGCAGAGTAAAGAAAAGCTATATGTTTTAGTTAAAGAAAAAAGAACTTTTATTTGCTTTCTTTTTAGTGGGTTTGGATGAAAAGAGTTTCTTTTTTCCTTAAAAAAAAAAAAGAGAAAAAAAAAAGAAGCATAGGGACTATAGAGAAGTAATTTATATGTATTCCATAACACTTCCATTTCCTAACAGCCTCTCCTCCTCTTCTACAATAAGATCAATTATCATCCTCTCTTACCAGTAACAGGAAAAGGTCAAAAGTGAAATAAGAAAATACCATCTTTCCTAAGGGAACAGATTCATAATGTGGAAGGGAGCCTGTAATTTGGCAGCTGTAGCTTTGGGAAGCTAAAGTTTAGTACAGGGAGAAATTGGAATGTCTCTTGGATGGGGAGATAGTGGTCATCAGAGAGCGCAGTTGACACGATTTCTCTGTGTAGAGCTGACATCAGGGTGCTTGGTGCTGTCTCTGAAGGAAGGCAAGCAAAGGCTCTGTTTTATGTTATTGTCAGTTCTGCTTTTTTATCTCACATATCATGCTCACAACTAATTGTGTTTACTGTGCTCCTGCAAAGCAGGTAGTGAATATTGTATAATTAACTTGGAAAATCCAGCCCTCCTTTTTTTCTCCAAACAGCATATAGGAGATTTCTTTCTGTTGCTTTCTCCTCTAAGCAGGTTCTGTGTTTGTATGCACATGGCTGTTATATTTTGTAATTTGTTGTTTTGCATCTCTGATATAATCTCTAGTGTAAATGATTTTTTTTTGCTTTTGAATTTGGGCATAAGGCAATGTTAGGCTTGCATGTATGCAGCCCTGTTGTAGTTTGAAATCAAGATAGTTATTTCAGATTTTGGCCCAAAACTAATTCTCTTATTTCCATTACACATTGCCAATGCAATTGTGTTGAATAATAGAATAGTTAGTCTCTTAGAAGTGAAGATGGTTAAAGAAAGAAATAATAACAAAATAAAAGAAGAAGTGAAGATAAATCCAGACTAGACCTTAAAATAGAACCTTATATGATAATTCCATTCACAGCCACAGGGTATGAAATGATGTCCTTCCTTCTGCAGGATGAGCTCCTGCAATGGGTGCAGAACCTATTGCTATGATACTGCAAAAAATCAGATCCTAAGTTGGTAGCTTTCATTGAATGTTGGGAACATATATTGAAAAAAAAAAGTCATTTTGTGCACTTAGTTTGATTCCAGAGTTGGTGTTCTGTAGCTTTGTATGGTTAATAAGCATCAGTCTATAATGTAGAACAAAATTGTCTCTTGTCTCATCTCAGGATGGTTTCTGAGTCTTGAACTGGGTAAAACAATAGAAAATATAAAATGTGTCTGATATAATTGATGAAAGCTTGGCTGGGGAAGCAACATCCACTTCCTGAAAAGAGTTTGTTGTCCATCAATTCTTGTGGCCTTTTGTTCTTTAAGGTAACTGCAGCCATATGGGTCACTTCTGTCACTAGAACAGAACATATCTTACATTTACAAGCCAAGGAAAGGGAATTGTCCTTATAGTGACATCAAAAGGGTTTTTTTATACATGCATACACACACACACACACACACACATATATATAAAAACTGTCAGAGAATTCATTCAAACCTTGTCTTCCCTTGGGGATTAGAAGTTTGTTTCAGGCCTTTTCTAATGTGCTGTTATACAGTTCACTTTCTGCTCTGCATGCTGAATTTGATAATTCAGTGGTGTGTGGTGGTGTTTTGTTTTTGTGTTTTTTTTGGTTTGTTTTTTTATTGTCGTTGGTGGTTGTTTTGTTTTTTTTAATTAATGTGTGTAATTGAGTTATTATTTGTTGGATACACCTAAAATATGTAATCAGAATTAATAGCTGCTAGGATAGAAGAGGCTATCCAGGCTACAAAGAACTTAAGCTCTAAAATGAGACAGAGAAGAAATAAGAAAGGAAACCAAAGAGGAGACATCTTGTTTCCTAGAAGGACAAATGCACTGTGCAGCACTCTATTGCCTTGAGTGAACTGCTTTAAGTGAACAGGGTCACGTGTGCCGCAGTTACCCAGTTTGTCATGCTCAGAAAAATTAACTGACTCTCCCCCAGACCAACCATTTTGAAACTGTCCTTAATCACAGACAAACCACGACTAATTAGTCCATGCTGCCTATTACACTGATGATTTTTTAATAAAACCATCAGCATAATACAGTATTATGTACTTGCTATTGTCTGGGGTTTTTGCTTTTATATGCTCTCTTTTTCCCTGTGCCTCTGTTGAGAATTGTTCAGTATAATTTTATCTCTATTTGTAAGGTATTCTCTCTTAGAGAATAGAGATTTCTTTCAGGTGAGAAAGAAAATCAGTTTGCTTTTTATTTTACTGAATAATCTAATTTGCTCTAGAGTAAAAATGTTATTTCATGTCCTTGAGGTATTTTTTGCTTGTTTGTTTGGTTGGTTTTTTTGTGTTTTTCTAAAGTGGAAAGAAATTGCACTCATATATAGTAGTGACTAAAAATTTTGATTTGCAGTTAAAGCGTAATCTGTTTCTTGTGATAAATGTGAGTCTCCCAAATAATTTATGTTGTGGGAGGGGGAAGAATGGTGAAACTAAGAAGATAGGGGTGGACATGGAGTTCTCCTTTGATCTTTGTAGTTCATAATTGTCACCTGTAAGTTGTCACCCGTAAGAATGCTGAAGACTTGGACTTCTGTGCAGTTTATACTGTGTGTTTATATATGCTTCCTAGCTAAACAGAACAGCAGTGATGGGCTTAAGGAGAAACTGAAACATGGAAGTCTGAAAATAATTAAAATATTCACCCTTCATTTGCTCTTCATAATTTGTCTCGTCACACTTGATAATTATGGGAGAGATTAAAAGCTTGCTTGTTCTCAGCCAATCTCCCTTTCATACTTGATCCTCACAGTGAAGTTGTACTGCCGAATTTGTGGTATCAAATTCATTTCCATAGCAGCACAGATTTTTGCTGTGGCATCACATAAGTAAAATGATTTTGACTTCACTGTGGGGTTAAGCTTCTCTAAAGGGAGAAGGAAGAGAAAAATAAAACCTCCTTATGAAGAAAAAACAACTGCAAAAGCAATGCATGTGGTAGTTTGATACAACAACTGCAAATCCTGTGAGAATTCTTATTTTAAGTCAGTGAAGCTGCTCAGTAGGGATTTCTGTCATATTAAGAACTAAAGGGTAAGTCCCACAGTGTGATCAACTTTGTGAGTTTTTCCTCTTGAAATACTGTTTTTTTCCAAAATTTATCAGGAGAATTCTTTCTTAAACCATAGCTATCAGGATTATTTCACATACAAACACAATATTCGCATGCATGCTCTTTGTGATCGCATCCTAAAAATTCAGCATACAATATTTGGCAACATATGAAAGAGCGCTAGGTGTATGCATGTAAAAAATAACAGCAGTGGAATGTTTTCCTTTTCTGGCTGGTATCATCTCAAGGTTGTGATGACAAAGGGCGTGATTGGAGAAATCCAAACCACCATCAGGAAGAGAGGAAGGAAATGAAATCACTGTAACGAGAACTGTTGCCCACTGTTCTGTGAAGAAATGAAAGACACTTTGATGATGGGTGCAGTGGGCTAATGCTGGTCACTCTCCTGGAAAACAGAATTATGCATAGCTGGCCAACTCTGATAAAATGAAGAGCAAAGTCGGTCAGTGACAGACAAAAACCAATTGTAGTCTAAAGATTAGCAGGCTCAAATTTAAACTCATAATGTTTAAAGTTCTTCTACTGCTGTTTCTAAATGTGCTGATTTAGCAGTGTATGCATATTTTTTAAGGAGGGGGAACATACTACTAATTCTTCTAGTTGGACTTCCATTCAATGCAAAATCGTTGTAATTATAATACCTAAAGCTAGTCTAAAAATATATTTAATCTGAAATCTAATTTTTCTAACAATTATTAATTTTCAACCATGCTTTGGATTTTTATAATAAAAGTGGGTTCTCAGGACAGCCAAACAGAGGAATGAGAGTTAAGGACAGATAAAAAGTGTAGAAATAAAATGGCCCTTTCTTCCCCCTGCTTCCCCTCTCAAAATCTCCTATATCTTTTTGTGACAAGAACATACTTGACAGTGAAAATGGATTGTGCAGTGATGGTGGAGTTAAGACACTTAAAACTGTGCAAGTTTCAACCATTTTTCATTTATAATATTTCTGAGCTAAAAAACCCCCTATTTCTGACTTAAAATGTAATGTGCCTATGAAGAACATAGATCTGCTTCTTTGAATTAACCCTGAGAAAGAATTGCTTTGCCTTTAGCAAAACTGTTTTACTGTTTTAATTTAGATAAACTGGAACATAAAAGTAAACAAGATTCTTCTTTTGTGAAATATGACATAGGGCCAGATTATAAAATGAGAAGCCATTATACCTTGTGAAATGTCATTGAATAGCAACTGCACCAGGAAACTTTAAAGGGAAAATGCTACAGGTCTCCTTTATAAAGCACTTGGCACCATATAGATAGAAAACAATATGCAAGAGAGATTAACTCCTTCTCTAGCTGACTCACTCTTTTTGAGTTTCCCTACAGCATTAGGTGGAATTTGACAGATGGTATGGAGAAGATCAAGGCCATGACCTCATGTCACACAGAAGACTTAATTAAAATTTCATTTTTCTTATCCATTCCTTTTCCAGATTCCCAACGGGGCATTTAATGTGCATGAAAGGGCAAAATTGAAGCTATGAAGCTATGCATATGGAGGAAAGTCCAGTATTTCTAGTAATCTATCTTTGTTATGGAACCACAAATGGAAATAAATGGAGTATAATTCACAAAACTAAGGAAAGGTGCTTCAACAGTGTTACCATGTGTCATGGTTTAGGACTGACACTCCCCAGTTGAGTGCTCCCACCAAGACTCTCCAAACCAGGCACTGCTCTCTCACACTCCCCTGCTTTCCCCTCCCCTTCCCTGCTGCAATGGAATGGAGAAGAGAATTAGAGGCACAAAAGACAAAGATCATAAGTTGAGATAAGAACAGTTTACTGGAAACAGCAATGACATTGAGATAAGAAAATTAACAGTGACACCAACTGTACTAATGACAGAGGGTGAAAGAAAAGAAAGGATTCGTAGGGAACAAACAACCAATGAAAAAAATCTAGTAGATGGTACCAGAAGCTCCATCCATTTCATTTTCTCCACCTGAAGGATCCCCTTCTCTCTGAAAGAGAGTTCCTTTCCCCTATGGCCGGCACTGACGTGAAGTGGTATGGAGTAACCTCTGGGTCCCAGCCATGGGCCCTCTTGGCTACTGCAAAAAATTAACTCTGTCCTGGTGAGAACCAGGACACCGTGATGGCTTGTTTACCAAAGAAGACAAATTCATCATTCTCTTACCTTCAGATTACAAATTTTAGAAACATTTACCAATTTTAGAAATATTTCTCAGTTGCTGTTCAGGTTACTCACACAAATATCACACATCTCATGATGATTTAGATTTTGCAGTTGCTGAGTATGAACATTTTCAACAACTCTAATTCTCAACATACTTGATTTTTCATGCTGTGGACTAACTGTTGTCATTTTGTCTATGGCAAATGTGACAGTGAGTATTCATGTGCAGTATTTCATTTCACTGTAGTTTGTATACAAGAAATCATCAGCAAGCCTGAAAATGGGGAATTAGCCTGGATTTCCAAAGCAACAAACCCTTCCCATTATACAGTTATAATTTAAGTCAGAAAGATGTAATTCTGAAATGGAGAACGGTTATGAGAGATGTGAGTAATGCCACTCATGAGTCACAGGGCCAGTCAAAGAGATGATCTTGATGGCTCAGAACAAGGTAGCCAGGAGTGAGTGTGCTTCTCCTTAATAAATCGTCAAGTTCATTTAATCTGTTCATCTCACGATTTGATTTTTGTTTTATTTTTTGCAAATAGAATTGTGCCTACACTTGCTGAACATGTTGCTAGCATGGAAAGAAGCTTTAGGAATGCAAAATAGTTACGAGCACAGAAGGTTAGATGACACTCACAGAAGGAAGTATACTAGTTGACAGAGAAGTAATGATGGGATGGGGAAAAAAAACCAAAACAGATTGTTTTTTTATCCAAAATGAGTTTCTGGGAACAAACTTAGTTTTGACTATTTTTCAGGACTCAGTTTCAGAAAAACATTCATGAAGCCCAGTGTTATAACTGCAAATTTTGTTCTGGGTACTTTGTCAAGACTCATGTTTCTAAAATCATGTTAAAAACCTTCATGGAGACACTTGTGTGCAGATTAAGTATATATAGATTGATCTTGTCACCCACAGCAATGTATTTTCAGCAAAATGTATCTTTTATTCAGCTCTTAGGCAGATTCTGATTTTTTTTTTTTCCTCCCCATTTATATCCTAAGTACAGAAGGACAGTTAGGGGAATTGTCGAGAATCAGTCTGAAGGCCCTTCCATGATTTCTTGCATTCTAACCTTGCTTTTTACAAGTTTCTGTTTCCTCCACAGTTGCTATTGCATAAATAGTGATCTTCATCTGTGTGCCACACCCTATTTACACTGTGTTAGAAACTGCAAAGCACTTTGATTATGAATTAGTAATGATCTGGTTTGCTTTTCTCATCTTCAGTGTTTTCTTTCTTTTCAATGGCAAAGTATCCATTGATGTGTTTAACTGATTTAGTCTAACATCTGCCTGAAGAAAATGAAAAAGTTAAGCACTGTATGAGTGTACTCCTATTGCGGAAACAATTTTTCCTTCTAAAAGTATGTCTTCATAGCAATTAAAATGCTTGAGCAAGAAATTAATACAGTTTCAAATCTGCAGTGCTGCAGACCACAGGGTTTAATCAGTATTTAATCTGTAAAGAATCGAATCTCACATTCATAAATTAGAGGGATTCCCTGAGGAGTCATTTGGTTAATGCTGGTGTTGTATTATACAGCAATCTGAGCCAGAGTATGGCAAATAATTTTGAACTTCTGAAAATAAAAAGATGTGACATTCACTCAGCTGGAATACGGATTATCTTTCATTTTTGCAATTCTTTATATAGAGCCATCTCAGAGTCCTCAGCTATTCATTTCTATAAAATGTAATTGTATCTATTCAGATTTATGTGCAGGGATGGCTCATATTCATTTAAAAAATTATGTTCAGTGAGAACATACAGTTGAGGTATAAAGCAGAATTTAGTATCAAAGTATATGTGTTTGAATGGGTTGTGGTGGTACTTTTGCAAGGACTTTCTAGCTCTGACTTAAAAAAAATGAAGACCAAATTTAAAAGAATCTCAGATATGGCTGTCTATTTAAAGACATATAAATAAGCACGACAGAGTTTTTACCTGCCTGTTAGCAAGAAAGGAAAGTAAATAAGTAAATAAAGGTAAAAAAAAATAAAAAAAAAAATCCCTAAAATGAGATCCAGTGCTGATTCCCATTATGCTTCCTAATGATGCTCATTACAATCCTAACTGCATTTTAATGCTGAATTCTAATGCCTCCATTCATCATTGGAATGAAATACAAATGCTGACAATTGACAAACTTAATAACAATAAAAAAGTTCACAGGACTCAAAACTGTCAGTGCATATTTATCAGAACAGACAAACCTATGGTGGTTACAGTTCAGGAATACCTTTCTGGCTGAAAAAAAAAAATAAAAAAGCCCAACACAAAAGGAAGAAAAAAGACGGAAGTAAGAGTCAGCCACTGAACACAACAATTGGTATTTACACACTTCCTAGGGATAGTTTTTTTTCATATTTTTTTTGCTCATAAAGACCTTCTTTGCAAGCAAATACTAAATAGAGAGAAAGTAGAGAACACTGGAGGAGAGCAAAACATACTGAGCAATTTTGGTAAATTAATTTGAGATTGTAAATTTTACCAGCAGTTACATAAATTATAATCTTTCACTTTTATATATTCACTCTAAAGCATCTGAAAATTATTAACATGCCTACCCAGTTAGGTTCTCAAAATTATCAGTTGTCAACGAACACCTACCTCTTATGATACATAGTACACCTATAAAATTAACGCTGTAAACTGATCTTGAAGGAAGCAAAGATTGACATTAATTTCTTGTCTTACAGTCCTTCATTCCAAGGTTTGAAATACAAATATCCCAAGTGTTCTTTCATGTAATAAAATTTCAATAAATGTGAAGATCTATGATAATACTGAATGCTAGATCTCAGTAAGTTATTTGCTGCATAGGAAATTTTATCTGGATGCTTCACAAAGCTCAATTCTGTTATACTTGAATTCTAGTTCTCAGTTGTCCCATATAAAAAAACCCTAAAGTTGAAACTATAGGGTTAAGTTTTTAATAAAACTGCTATTACACTGGATGAAAATATATTAATTCTGCCTCTGCAAAGTCAAATGTTAGTATAAATTGTCCATGAGATTCTTTAGTGAGCAGCTTTCATATAATGAGACTGTCATTGAGTATCACTGAAACAGTGCTTTTCCAACTATTAACATCTGGCCATGCTGAACTAAGCCTGCTTATGGTGGTGAGTGGGAAGAACCAAGGAGTTTCTGTCTAGAAAATTGTATTGAGTCTCTTTTCTACCTTGTAAAACTCTTTTGACTCTTGTCTTCGTATCCATTTTCTAGATTTTTACATTTATTGTATCAGAAATATTATTCTTTCCACTATTATCTATTTCATTATTTTTCCCATTTTATTTTCTCACTTTCTCTCTTCACTTTTATTCTGCTTTTCTCTCCATTTTCTTTTTACTTCTTTACACTGTCCACCTGACTATCCTTCCTGCACTTTTGCTTCTTTTAGATAAAACTCTCATGTCCAAATTGCCATGACATAAAAATGCAAAAATATCCTCAAACTTTTCACAGTTGTTTCAGTAGGACAATACTCTGAGGGCTGATGGGGAGCAAGATGGGGGCTGTATATCATAGGAAAGGCTTTTAGAAATAGGTAAAGGCAATGCACCTATACACATTTGACTGATTTTATATAATATGTGCAAGTGATTCCCTTGGAAGAATTTCTGAAGACTGGCAACAAATTATGTTTGTAAAACATTTAGGTTTAGTCTTCTGTTAAAACTATTCCATCAGAAAATGAAATTTAAAGCTCACTTTTCTGCTCAGTATTTGTCACTTTATTTGCAAGGCTTTTTCTTCCAAAATCAATTAATTTTTCCCATTTGATAGTACTCTGCACTTCAATTTAGACTCTGTTAGAAGAAATGCAGTCACCATTACTTTTAACCACAACTCATTGTTTAGAGGCTGTAGGTCTATCTTCACTCAAGAAAGAAAAGAAAAAAAAAAGTAAAAAAAGAAAGTATATAAAAAAGTAGCACTGTAGTAAATGAAGGAAAAGAAAGTGCAGAAGAAATATATTGTCTTTTCTGTCTGACACATAGTTGTAGCAATCATAAAGAAGTATGGGAATGCTGAATAGAAGTATTGCTGTAATAGAGATTTACAACGTTTAGCCACATTACATACCATTTTTGTGTCCAAAAAGTGAAGTCCTGACTGATAACAGAAAACAAGAAATAAGTCTAAATGGAATAAATCCTCCTTACCCAACTTCAAACACGGCACATGAGGAGAACTCTCTTTTTCTGTTCTAAGTTGCTATCATATTTATCCCCTTCAAAAGTAACTGCTGAAAAATGCTACCTATATGGGTATATGCTCATATCTACCTAATTTATCTTTCTCCTCTACAATTACTTGCAAAATATGGTTGAAAGTGCCGTCATAATCCATTTATCCAGACACATTTAGTCAAATGATACATTTGAACTTCAAATAAGTGTACTGTGTGTAATTGCATGGTCTTGCCCTATAGCAGCATTCTGCAGACTGGTAAAATTTTTTCATTGTGAGTAGAAAGCATTGGTAACTTTTGGGATAATAGTAGCAACTCTTGTCAACAGGTATACTTCAGAGCTATGCTACCTTTAGGATAATCTGAAAATACTCTCTGTTAATTCCTATTTCTTTTGTAAACTTTTCACATAACCAGAATATTCTTGATCACTTACAGACATGGGACACAGATCTAACCAGACTTATTATCTTTGAAAAAATGGAAGTGGTGAAATTTTCCTTTTTTCACCGTTATCCAAATGTTCAGAAATGGGTAGACCTGGCTCAGTCTTCTTCCCAACCCAGGTTTGATATAACTCCATGTTACTTTAACAGGGTTCACAAATGGCACAGTGTGGCTCTGTATGAATTTTAGCATTCTTGGGAATTGTGCTTCTGATCAGAATATCATTAATATTTTTTAAAAAAATAATAATAATGCAAAATATTAGTGGCCTAATATGAGAAGCAAGAACTGAAAGGCTCATGGAAGCTGGCCACTCACTTCTAGGGGCAGACAAGTTGTAACTGCAGCACTGTAACCTGTAAGGGGGAGGGGGAGGGAAGGCAAATGAAAGGGTTTTTTCCCCATGGTGATATTGGTGTGTCAGCTTTTATGTACAACAAAAAAGTCCCTTGAAATCTCAGTACAATTAAAATCAGACACAAGTCAATGCACACAAACTGTGCACACACCTGTATGCACAACTATTCAGGTTAGCTGGTGATAAAGAAACGTAGGGGAACATGATTCTAACATAAGAATTATTTCTAGATCTCATGTAATAAAAATGAAACTTTGCACAGCAAACCAGTCTCTTATACTGTCTCTGATTTCATGTCAATACATGTCAAGATCTTTAAAAATGGACTCCTAATAATAAAACAACTTTTAGATTCATCTTGATCCTTTCTGTGTGCTCTTACTTGTGAGTCAGAGTGATTGATACTTATTTCCTGAAATGTAAATGATTAAGGTAATCCCATTAGGAAAGATATGAAACTGTAAATTTCTTATGAAGTAAAAATTACAGTGCAATCTTGATGTCTGGAGAACAATTTTACAGCCTTGCCAATAAATAAAAAGAAGATAGATGAGCAAGAACATGCAACATGTGGTCTGCAGGCCTGTACTTGCCTAAGTGATACCAGTCACAGTTGACTGAAAACCAGTGTTTCACATTTGATGTAGATTCTACATTATCTACTTGTCCAAATTGCTCCCAAACCTTTAGAAATTTGCAGAGTATCATCCAGAAGTCCTTTTGGTCAGCAGGATTACTGCTCATGTTTTGTTTGATTTCTTTTCTGACAAAATGCTTTGTACAGGGCTCCCGATACCCCTGTGGCTGTTGTTTACCAGTGAATATTGTGCTCCACAGAATTACAGCTGGAGGATACTATTTCACTTCTAGCTTTTATGCTTTCTTTTTATGTCTTGTCTTCAATGGGAGCCAAAATTATATTCTCTTTATAAAGGTTATCTTTTTAAGACATGATTACAGAAATCCATTGTGCTGTTCTCTGATTGAGAACCAGATTTTGTAATGATGTAACTACCCTTTAAATAGATAAATTTGTGCATTAGAAGGCAATCCTGTTAGTGGGAGAGAAGCAAAACAATGGAAGGCATAATACTCTTGATCTGATACAAAGTGGAAGCGAAAAGGGTGAAGACACAAGTATTGGAGAGGAGAAAAAGCATTAAAAGAACTAAGTATATGTATCAGTAGCTTACTGGAAGTGATTGTTGGATGTTCTTTCCCAACTGTTTGGGAAACAGAGAAAGATACCCAGAACAACTCACTCTGCTTCATGGCATTTTAAATTGGTGCATGGAGAAGCATCAGCACCTCGCCCTCCATAGCTTTCCATTGCATTTTGCCAGAGGAAAGGACATGTGATTTGGAGAGCCATGGGGTCCAGTTGAGAGAGGCCATACCATAGTGCTCTACAGAAGAGATAAGAATGGCACTTTCCAGTGGAGTGTCAAGGACACACTCATACGTGAAGGTAACAATTTTGATTTTCATTGATTTCCCAGGAAACCTTTCTGGTTTTCTTTCTAAGAGAAAGATATGCAACACAAAGCAGGACACCCTGAGGAGAATGTTGAGTCTAGTGCAAAAACTTTCATTTGATTACTACGAGGTTTTTCTTTTTATCCCCAAACAGATCACACTTGTGGTTTTAATTTTCAATTAGTTAGCAAGTTTATATTGTGGTAGGGAGGTATTGTTTAGGTTTAGGATTGTTTCTATCCTTTGCTTACCCTAATTACCTTCTGTTTTTTGGGGAAGCCTATGATGTGAGACCTGATACCTCACTCAAGATATGCCCTCTGACAGAACTGTCCCTAGTTTATTGCAGCTTTTACAGTTCATTATCAGTGCATTAACTTTGTTTTGTTGCTGTGGGCTTTCTCTTTCTTAAAATGTAATACCTGCTGAAATAAACTCTTCATAAATGCTAGTCAGCTGAACTTTGAGGATGCAGTACTTAAAACAGAATGGGATTTAGCTGTGTAGCTTTGTTTATTTGTCATATTTTTATTTATTTGCTAAGACATGGTGCAAGGTTTTCTATTCATTTGACATCTACCAATCCAATAAAGATAGATCAGAGTTCCCTCATGTTTTTTCTTGAACCTGCTTTTAAGCATTTAAGTATGGCTCTTGAGTCCAATGTTCTGTTATCCTTCAGAAATACATTTTATATTCTTGCAAACCATCACTTAAAGCCCAGCTTTGGAACAAAACTGAAGTTTTGCTTCATGCCTTTACAACTCCTACTGGATGTAACTTCCAGAACCTCAGTTATCACATGGTTAATAATAACTTTATAGCTTTTAAAATAGAGATTATGATCTAGGCATTATTAAATTTGCTCTTTACTGTTTTCTCCTTATATGTGCTTTCTTTCTCTTTATGGCATTTATTCATCTAATACAAGCATGGAAAACAGTCATATTTTTTTCATTCTTTTAAGAAGACTGAACACATAAAGCTCACACTTTACTGTCTTCATGCCTTTTATCAGCAGTAAGCCACTTCTCTCTAGTGGAGAGAACTAAAGCCAATTCCAATAGGAGTTTGTCCCATCTATGGAGCACTAGATCAGGCCTAATTGTGTCCCAAAGCCTGCAGTAGCCTTCAGTAGCCTGCAGAGCACCATCAATAAATTACTTTAAGAGGTGTTCAAAGTACAGCTTACACTGCAGTTCCTCTGTCTGATACATTTCATGATGCACAGATTAAAATAAAACCACCACCAACAAAAAAAGACAGCAAGACATAAAGTCAAAGATATTAAGAGTTAATATCTAAATGCTAAATATTAGTAAAACATTTCTTCCTTCTAAGGAGAGCAACTTAGTGAAAATGAGCTTTGAGAAAAGCTTAAGAGTTGGCAAAGTTTCTTTATGTTTTCCTTGGCTCACCAAGGCTCATTTTCTTCATCAAAACCAATGATATACTGCCAGTGGTCAGTGGCATTTTGCCTAAAGGGGCTGCAGTGTGGAGATCTTCCTCTTAGTTTCATACTTTCAGAGTTCAGTTAAACAAACCAGCTACATGAAAGTAATCTCTCTGGTGTTTTATCAGTTGCGTTTGTTCTCCAGATTTTTGCTATAAAGATGTTTGCTACTTAGTTGGGTCATTCTGCCTGCAAATGCCAACAGCATTTCTTAAAAAATCTTCAAAAAGTATATTTCTGATGATGACAGGTTGTTATTTTTTTGGTAATGTTTTTGGATCTAGTTACTGATATGGTTCTTAAAACACATGTTGGTAGCATGCTGAGTTGGTTCCTAATTAGAAAATTTTGAATTTAATTCCCATTTTAGCTACTGATGATCAAAAAATTGGTGAGAGTTGCTGTTCCAGATGTTCAAAATTTCTTGAACATGGGAGCAGTGAACTTGCTGTGCTTCACTATTTTTCCCCTTAAAAAACAAACTTCATTTGATGAATCATGTCTGTTTTAGCAAAAAACCAAGCAGCTCATCCTTCACATACTGATATATCCTATTTATTTCTGAAGGATTCTCTCTTGCACAAATGGGCAGTATGTATAGCACTTGATATAACTTTAAAAATTAATATCTTTAAATCCTATGTTTTCTTTTTCATAGCTTTACCTAACTGCAGAACATAATATTTAACATACTGTTTGGATCTTGCTCTATAAACTTGCTCTCTGAAGTTCAGAATAATGCTGAAACAACTTTGTCAGAATTGATCAAATGTGGTTGAAATGAATTTTTGCCAGCTCTGAAAGCAGATGCCTACTTGAAATAATTTTATATAAGTCTGTTATACTCTACAGCTAACAGCTTGGGCTGTGAGAATGATCTAAAAGTCATGATCTTTTGATCTCTTCTGTAGCAAGGACCAGGAGAACATGGATTCTGTTAATTACCAGTATTCAGGTTGCATTTATTTAAAGGTGCCAAACACTTAGGAAAAGTGCTCTGCTCATTTATTGTGTTAGCTGGGCCTCAGTGAGGCTCTTGGCTTCTTAGTTAATTTCTCAAATTTTTCTGTTTTCTCACTTGTTGATGAATTTCATAGAAGGAAATGCTCCTTCAGGGGTTATGAGAACTTGCTACCAGCTGCAGGTTTTTCTTCTGTTTCTCTGCTAGAAATACTAACATACTTTTTCCTGGTTTTGACAAACTGACAGTGCTCAGATCAATCTGGTTAAATAGATCGTATGTCCTTCAGTGCTCTTTGTGTTCCCTCTTACTGCAGGAATATAACTGAATATAAAAATTATTACAGGTCTGTTCTTCTGAAGCATATTTTTTTAAGCCATAGCTTAGCTATGCTACAGAAAGTATTTTGTGTTGGAGACCAACTTTAAAAGCCTGTTCTGGGGTCAGGTGCTGAAGCAGATCCATTTGGTCTGTGAGTTCAGAACTGTTAATCAATTAATGTTCAGTTAGTATTTAAGCAACTAGCTATTTATACTTGATCATGTTAAAGTTCTTATTTTTCAAGTTTATGAGTAAAAATTTGCATTCTTATGAAGTCCTTTAGATTTCTACATAGAAATGTTCATGTGTGTCCTGGTTTTCTGTGTGGCAGTTTCCAGAGCAGGAATTAGAATAGCTAGGTAAGAAATAAAAAAATATTTCTGATTCAGCTTACACTTTCTTTTTTGAAACTCTTTACTGATTGTCTTCTACAGATTTTATTTATTTGTTTTTAGCATTGCTGTTTCCTCTTTGTGAAGAGTGAATTATAGAGTAGCAAATAAGCATTTGCATTCTTTCCTGAATCTGAAGGTAACATAAGTAAACACTATTTTGCTACATGCCTTTTTTTTTTTAATTATATATATAGTTGCTATAACCTTGATGAAGAAATTTTTCTTCAAACAAAATGCATCCTTATGTTAAAACTATATAGTTCTCCAATACCATCTTTTCCTGGGTTTAGTGAATATATATGGTATATTTTTCTAAGTCTTTTGCTTCAAATCGTTGCCATCAATAAGCAGAGCGTATACTTATGTTTCATAATGTAATAGTTTTGCTCCTTTACCTCTCTTCTTTCTCTCCCATCCCAAAAAAATCACAGCATCCTTTTATTTCTGTATGTTATATGGTTTTTCACCATATAGACACAAAATGGAGGGAGGAAACCTGCTTAATATTTTTAGCTACTTCAGTTTGTTCCAGTGCTCATAATATTTATGTTTGTGACTTTTCTGGATGGTAGATGGGTTTATAGGTGAGCATTTTTTAAGAGAATCTCCATGTTTTAAATCTTTAAATATCCATTTAGTATTTTCAAGTTCAGTTTTTAAGTCAACTCACTATTTGTTAAAGCAGCTCACTTTTGAAATAGGTTCAACATTCAAACCTCTGCACATTGGTTCCACTTCAGCATGCCAGAGAGACCTAATCCCCACAAAAGTGCTATTTGATCCCAGGAAGAAAAAAAGATAATGGATTGACCCTCTACATGAAACCATAAAACAGAATTCTGGGTTGCTGCCATTCAAATGAATAGAAACCGGCAGCAATTCTAACACCTTTCCAGTTTCCATTTTATTGCATCTGCAGACATCATACTGGAATGGTAAACATTTTAATGGTCAGACTCTGTCCACTTATACCATTACTATTTCCCTATTATCTCCTATTTTTTGTGTGAAATAGAAACGAAAAGATGTCAGATTCCTGCAAATGAAATGAATGGAGATGCCATTTGCATTTCAGTTGAAGCAAATCCCCTTCTTTCCCATTTCTTTGTTGCACTTTGGAGAGGGAGAGATCTCTTCTGAAAATCCGTGAGCCAGGCACTATATTTGGATAATGTTGCTGAAATCCCATGGATCAGTCTGTCATCAATGTGATAATGCTAAACCTCTCTGTATAAAGAGTCTATCATTTTTTAAAAAATATAATTGATTCAGATTAATAGAAAGATTTCAGCTACACATGCTGAAAAGCTGAATTTTTTAAAATAAGGATGACTCTAAAGAATACAGAACACAGAAAAGCCATATAAAAGCTGATCAGCTTATATACTTGTACCTTTTTCTTTAAAATAAGCTTAGCTGAGACACTGTAACATGTTGTCCTTATTCAAAGATGAACTTGCATATTTACATTTCTTTGGCTAAGACACAAATTGTGGATGTCAAGTCATCTTTAAACATAAGCATGCAATATGCATTCTGAATGTACTCCTCCTCAATGCTGAAGCGGTTTCGAAACATTGTCCTTGCTGGGATTTCTGTCTCCCATACTAGAACTGCTTCCATGTGCCTCTGAGGTTTGGGCAATTAAGCAGTCTCTTTAAAAGCAGTCACCTATTAAGAAAACAAGAGTGTCTGGAGTAAATTGTCATGCCTGAGAATTTCTTGTTCAGAGATATCTCCTTGGCTGCTATGGAAGGAGACCCCAGACATGGTTGATGCTCAGACCTACAGGTGAAGGAGAAATAAACGAGATGAATGTGGTGGGTACATTATATCATTGACTGCATAATCTCAAGAGCCAGTCAATTAAACTGAGGAATTAATTTCTGCACTTAGAGTCACTGCTTTAAGCTCAGATTGTTGTTGGGGAAAAGAAGTATGTTTCTCATCTCAGTACTGTTCATGGCCTCAAATAGGTAGCACCTGAAATTACTTGTTGCCAGAGGATAGAAAATGAACTTGTGTGTGAGCAAGTGGGGCGTGTAGTCTGTAGTCCTGTTGCTGTAACCATGGCTATAGGTCTGCTCTGCAACACTGATTCATTGCAAAAAAGAGAAAATGTGGTTAATTGTAACGTGCAAGAATAACTGAGGATGAATTTTGCTGTGTTGACTTTTTTTCTTATGGCCTTGCGGAGACAGTGAGACTTAATAGTAATTTCTTCTGTACCATATGTAAGAACACACACACACACACACAAAAAAAAGAACACCAACAAAAAAAAACCTAATCAGAAAAAGTTCTGTAGAACCATAAAATTAATTAAATTCTAGTAAAAAAAGCAATCCGAAAGGATGACATCTGAATTGCCATAGGCCAATAGTTCATACATTTTAATGGTAATGTGTTTTGACAAATACTCATTTTCAGACAGAAAATGTTTAAAACAATTTCCAGGTAGCTTTATGAGACAGTAGCATGGGTTCCTTCCATATTCTTCCATATTCTGTGATTCCATGACTCTCTTCTCGTCCCTGCCCAAGTCTCCTAGTCTGACTGTGTGTTTGACATCCCCCAGCTCCCCCTGTATCCCCAGTCTAAGTGTGTGAGACATCAAGAAGGTGCCTTGATATATAAACAGAGACAGATATTGTAGCAATGTGTTCGTAATTACATGTACAGCTTATGTACATGTACGTGAAACTCAGAATATAACATGTTTTATGGTAACTTAGAGATATAAATTTCCTACCTTGACATAATTCCTGAATATGGGATAGAAATGAAGGCACAGATCCAGATAAAGGTTCTTTACACACTGAATTCCAGCCCAGTGATAAGCTCTTCACATTTCCTTGTGGTTTATATACTGAGTTTTCTGGAAAAGAGAAGCCTTAAAAAAAAACCAAAAAACCCAAACACATATAAATCCAAGAAGCAGCATTTATTGTCTTACAAGCATAGAGAAGTCCCAAATTCACAGCAAATTTCATACCATTTGAAAACTAACCATAGTTTCAAGCCATCTGAATATCCTCCAAGGCTGTTACAATTCTGATATGAATTTGGATTCAAATGTTGTTGCTGGCTCATAGGAAATTAAATACAAACACAAATCCAAGCACTCCTAGTTTTGCCAGAGTATCTAGATTTGGTTTGAAATAACTGGTTCAGTCTTTATTCTTAACTTGACCTTTTTCTTAACCAAAACCGTCCTTCTCACATATGGTAATAAGATTAAAATAGTGTGCTAGAAAAGAAGGTTATTATCCACACACTCCATGAAATGTCCTGTGTTTGCCACTTTTAAATTACATGAACAATGTCTTGCAATTTCATGCAATTAGAGCCACACCTCTAATCAGTCAACTTGCAGAAGAACTGTTTTTATGTCACTATGCACTCACATTGGTTACTAGAGGTTGTTCTGTACTAACTTAAGACTGCAATTACTACTCACAAAATAAAATATACAAGGTTTCTCCTCTTCAGCCTTTGCAGGAGGAACATCCAAGAGAGCAAACTGGAAGTGGTGGCTTAGAAAAGAGCCTGAAGGATTTTAGAATTGTTTCTTCAAAGAAGTTCATGTGTATATACCATGTGGAGAGTGAAAACTCATTTTCTTCTCATTCCTTAGTGATTGAAGAGGATTTGTTATCTACCCAGATCACATATTGACGTTCTGATAAAATATAAAGTCACATTAAATCTCTACCAGATTTCTCTGATGTTTATGGAATTTTTTCCTATATTTCTTTTCCTATTATTTCCCAAGCTTGTTCTGCCCTTTCTTCAGTGAGAAAGATATCACTTAGATAAGTTGAATAGCTGTGGAGGAAGCCTCAAGCTAGCTCATAGCTAAACATCCTTATTCTGAAGGTTTATAAATAATGTTCACCCTATCTTGTCCCTGTAATTAATTTTTTTTTTCTTCTGAGGAGCCAAGGTGGTATAGTTGTTGTGCTGATTACAAGGTAGGGAAATTATTGTCACAAGATGTGGTGCGCATGTTGATGCCAGAAGAGGAGCAGAAAAATTCAGAGTTTTAAATTCACTGTAGGTTTTAAAATGCAACGGTTGGATGCAATTTCTGACTCTGGAAATCATTAGCGTCATTGCAGTCATGCATGAAGGAGGTCCTTGTAAACATGGACAAAGCCTCCCCATTATCTTCCTTTGTGCCCTTCTTAAACCCATAGGTAGGAAATGAAATCCTGTGTTTTCAGCCTGTTGTCCTAATACTGTTTTGTTAATTCCTTGTACTTCATCTGCATCTGCCTGTTCTCTGTTATTTTACTTAAATTGTAAAGCCTTTACTCTTCAAGTAATTTTTATATTTCCTGCTTTTGCAGAGCATAAGTGGTATCTAAGCCTCCAGTATATTGTCATAAAACCAGTAATTAAACAGCAGAAGCAGTGAATTGCCTAATATAGCAAAAAAAAAAAGTATGTCAATTATGGAGTGGGAAGGTCAGAATATAGTACTTTTGTTGTATAATGATCCGGACAGAAGCTCAACATCCAGCATGAGTTTTGTTTTGACATTATGTGAGGAATGCAACTTTTTATTGGCATTTTTATATGTAATTTTCGAGGCTGTGACTAGAATGAAGATGGACGTTGTAGAAGGAGCAGGAACAGCCTGCCCCTACTGATAGGCTTCAGAAGTAGCACAGGGACATTTTTCCTAGGGATCTAGAGGCGCTTGTGTGCACGTTGTTGCAATCCATAAGGTTAAAGTTGCAACCCATTAAAACTTGCTTCACTAAGAACAATTATAAGGAAAGAATCAGCAGGGATTGTTTTTAAACCCTCTAATTTCTTATTCAGGGGTTCTGAATTTCTCCATTTACAAAGTTTCTTGTTGTAGTACATTAATTTGTAATATAACTATCAGCAAAAATGTAACACGTTACTTTCTCCTATGCACATAATGCATACACAGCCTTCTCTAGGAAACAAGGACTGCAGGGGTTGTGTACAATTGTTCTCTATTTGTTGCATAATGTAGAAAATCCTGGTAATCTAAAACGTAAGCACTTTTGTGAAGCACCCTTCCTGGAGAGAAACACTTTCTGTGGTTCAGTAATAGGGAGAAAATAAGTTTATAAAGTAACTGAAGGTGTAATCATAATTTCAGAGCAAATCCCAACAAAGGTCCTGAACAGAGCATTCAGTGTTCTCCAGCAAGTGCCATTTTCCTTACTATCTTGTTTGCACTTACAGAGGCTTTCCATGTACATGACAATAGGACCTGCAATTGAAAGCAGGCAGCAAGACAAGCATGACCAATAACACTTTGCTGCTTTACCAATTCTCTAATAAAATTGGAAAATCAATTCAATTTTTGGCTTTTGTCAGAGAAGTGTTGCCCAACAAGATACAGAATGATGAATGCTGATCTCTTAAACCCACTAAAGTATAAAGCGTTAGAAAAGGTTTTTTTAATACAACTGTGTGATAAAGCAGGCTTATGTTGATGAATCACAGTGATGTGGTTGTCCTAACGTTTATCTAAAACAGTGAAAAATTAAGTCATTAGTAAAAATAAAATGGAAATATTACTGAATGCTGGAACATTTTTCTTCCCATGTTTCAGGTTGGATTTTCAACTCCCTGTGTGACATTTACATGCACCAGGATGAAAATAAGATGCATAAACTTAGTTTCTCCCTATACCTCAGTAAAAATGAATTTGTGAACCAAGAGAGCTGAAATGCCACCTGCTTTTAAACCAAGGCTACCTTACAGGATAAAAGAGAAACCAGGACAAATGAGTATCATATGTGAAGTATGAAACCAACGTTGTAGTTACAATCCATAGACCACTTGCTGTCTTTGAACACCTAAGGATGAAGCAAGGGACAAACCTTGCTGCCCCCTTGCCAGCCTAAGACTAATATGTCAGTACCTCAGAAATGTTCAAATTAGGCTCTTAAGATGCAGCACGCCACTTGGATGTGTTATGCCCCGGTCACAAGCCTATATGCAAATCCTAGTCATGGTCTCAATCTGTCCTTGACACTGTCTGGTTATTTAAGGATTACTATAGGGATGCAACTTCTATTCTGGTTTTACAGGTAGTAAACTATTCCACTGTCGTGGTAGAAGAGGATGGGAAAACAGCTGTGGACTCTCTCTGGAGTTTTCCTCCTCTTCACTGCTCTGAAGGAGGTTCCCCCCTCAAATGAATCATGTTGCTGTTATCTGCTCTCTCTGAGCAAAGGTTACAGACAGGGCAGTGTGTAGGTATGTGTACTTTCAGCTCATCAATATAGTCTGTTCTTAAGAATACCTTAAGGGTTTGTTTGGGGTTTTGTTGTTTTTTGGTTTTTCTTCTGTTAGTATTAATCTGGTTATAGCTTAATGAAGTCTGATCACTGAATGTAGTCTCAGACCACAGAAATGCATTTATGCCTCTAGCTTGCATGAAACCTTCAGGAATTACAAACTTCTGGCCAGAACAAAACTCTGAAGGGGTACTGTCATCAGTGGAAGTATTATGGAAGGAGCTCATTTGTCTTTTGCTTTACATGGCACCTTCTCACATGATGTCAGATTTTAAGATGAAGTTTTGATCTTTATCCACAGGTTATTTTTTGGTATTTTGGGTTATCAAAAAGTGTTTTATCAAAAGCTTAAAGAGAATGGTCCACAACTTCATTACCAAGCCACCACTTTCTTCTGAGGGTGTATTTCAGCCGTTTAAGTCTTGATGATGGTCTGAGTATGTACAGAAGGTCTGTTTCTTTGATGTGATGTAGCTAAGTAGTGAGTTGAAGACCAGGGTGAAAATGTATCCCCCCAAAAATCCAAATAAGTAAGTCCAAAGCAGTTTACCAAAAGAACACACTTTACTGTACGTGTTTCTTTGTTCTAAAACAAGAGAAAGTAAAGAGTGGGATAGATGAAAATCACATTATTATATGTGGTAGGGGGAGATGCTCAGGTAACAATATCCATAATTATAATATTCATATACACAAATCCATACATTTAAAACAATAGAATATAATGCTTAAGATTGTTCTCTGTTGTGAGTTTTTTGTCTTACAAAGTGAAAAATATGTACTAGGCATTCAGAGACATTAGAATTTTCGTTTTCTTCATTGTGAGTTAATTCAGATTTGGTTTTTAGTTGTACAATTCATATAGTTTCTATCAGAGTGCAGTGGTTCTGAACAATAACTTGGTTAGAGAGGCCCAAGAATATTGTTTCCCAGCACAGGAAGTCAATGTAGCATGAGCGTCACTCAGTCACATGTACCTGAGAGCTCCTTGTACCTTTGTATAGTGTAGTGGGATGGATTTAGCATTGCCAGCTTTGCAGGCACAAAACCAGAGTCTGAGTTGCTGGTGGGTTAAGGAATATTTCTAATTGTGTTGAAGGCTAGGGTGGGAATGATAGATGGATTCTTAAAATCATAGAATAAGTAGTTTAGGTTGGAAGGGACCTTAGGAGGTCTCTAGTCCTTGCCCAGAGCAGAATCAACTGTGAAATCAGACCGAGTGGCTCAGGGATTTAACCAGCAAGGTTCTGAAATCTCTGAGGATGGAGACAACCTCTCTAGGCAGCCACATAAGATTATCCTCAAAGCAATATTTGATTTCAAAATTTGATCCACCAGTGGAAACTTACATTAAACATTTATTTTGTCATACTTGTTTTATAGAATTGCTGTTTCTGAAAAATGATGATTATTCCCCTATTTATAAACAACCATTTAAAACAACATCATCTTTCTATCCTTGGATGATGAGATCAGTCTGGAGTCTTTTGAAATCCAGGGGGCTTGGCCCTGAATGAAAATACTCCAAAGAGTACACTTAATTTGATTAGTTAGACTGGCCTTCACACTCATGTGAGTGAATGGAGGAATACGTCTTTTTAAAAAAATTGTTCTTTTTAGAGACATTGACTTTGAAATCAAGTACTATTTGACTATGGGGAAGCAAGAAGCCTCCTCACCATTCATAACATGTCTCTGAAATATCATCAATACAATATTATTTATCCTGTTAATAATGATTATTAGGTTAATCCAGAATCAAATTGATATTTAATCAAACACTCAGAGTCAGCTGTATTCCTCTGCAAAATGTAAAAATAAATTAGCTAAGAACAGGGAAAGATCAGAAAAGATCCAGACCTTCTTGATAAAATCTGTTAGTGAAGTGTCTCAAATATAAATGGCTGTAAAAGAGCAAAGTCTTGGAGTAGCCAATAATTAGGCAGTATTAGCTGAAAAGTTACTTCTGTAAGAACTTCAGTATAAATATAGTTTAATATAAGTAGAAACATCTCACCAGCTAAAAATGTTGCATGCAATTGCTTTAATTTTTTTTCTGAGGGGAAAAAAAGAAGTAGTATTCTCCTTCTTTGGTTAATTAGTTATTCTTGCACTTCTGTGAGATTAGGGCCCTTATTCCCCCAACCCCCTTATCTAAAATATACATACATTTTATCACAGTAAGAAAGTATTTTTCAGCTTAGATGATCCACCAAATGAAAAGTGCAGAGCTGAAATGGTACAAGTTTGTCATCCAAAAATCAAATTTATGATAGAAGGCTCCACACCTGCATCAGTACAAACTCCATATGATGAGACTGACTTACAGTCCACATCACTGGCTTTCCCTGAGTTGCATTGTCCTTGCAAAGCTGTGAGATGGAATAATAATTCACACACAGTACTCTGGTCATCAAGGGAGCAATGAAGGAACAGAAAAATATTATCAAGCATAGTAGAATATGTAAAGTTCTATCCAATAATAAATATAAGCACAGATAGAGTATTGTTTGGAAAAAAAAAAGTAAATGACGTTCTGGAGTTCTAGACTTTGGCTTTTGACTTCTGGCAACAAATGAGAACTCCTGAATTTTAACCACTAATACAGAGTAATTGCATACTTGGTGAATACATTAAGTGAACTGGAACAAAATTGTTTGTTTTTTCTCATTTGTTCAGCTGAAGATTTTTGTATGCATAGAGGGGAGGTGATTTGATTATAGGGATAGTACCAATTATAAGCTTTTTTGGTGGATATTTTTTTTCTGTGCTTAGTATGCGTTATTTTTACAATATTGAACTTAGGAGGGACACAGAGCACAGACTGCTCAGCACAAAGGTCTGGTTTCCACTAGCACAGGGAGGAGATCTGGGCAGAGATAAAATGCATTCACTGTGAAATGTCCCATCTCTACATAATACATCTCCATTAACACCAGAGAGTCATGGTAGCTGAAGTAATTAGATAAGGCTTTGTTCCTTTCACCTAAAGGAGAAGCCTCATGGTGGCAAAATATAAAAGAAAATTGCTAGACCGTATATATTGCAGATCCCTATTTACACCGGGTTGTTTTCTTCTGTAAAATGCTTACTGCAGAATATTGACACCTATAACAAGGAACGTTTGTATTTTGTTAGGTCAAAACTATGGGTGTGCATTTGACCTTAGGCCTACATTATCAGTGGCAAGTGTGTAAACTGCTCCAAAGTGAACTTCAGTACGAAAATATGTGGATGTATGCAGCTTCCCCTAGACAGATTCCTCCAGTTTTCAAAGAGAAAATAAAAATTCATAATTTCCCAGTAGATTGAGGATTGATTTGTACCAAGATATTTTTTGCGGCAAATCTGTGTTTATGAGTTCACAAAAAGTCCATGTAAATCAAAGCAATCATTTTAAAAATAAGTGAATTATAAATCAAATAGATTTTCTTGCAACTCAAATTGTTACACTGAAAGAAAAAGGAATGGAAATAGAAAAAATAAAAGAAATCAAGGAAATTGAGTGATGTTATCTTTTGTGTTGCAGCTTCACTAGTGAAAGAGGATTCTGTCTTCCAAACTGCCTGATTTAAGTGGAGCTTCACTCAGAAATATCCTGTAGGTTCTGACCCAGAGGAAACAAAGTCTCTAAGTCAAGGAATTATAAAGAAACTTAACAAGGTCTAAAGAGAATACAGTAATCAGTTGTTGATATTAGGAAGAAAGGCAAGAAATTATTATGTGTCCCACTGTCAAACAGATAAATTGAAATAACAACAGCAGCAACAACAATAAAAATAAAAGCTATTATTATTATATACAGAGTTGTAAATTCTTAGGCTCCAAAGAAAAGCAGGAAAGCAAATTAGTGACAGCAAGGAAAGTCAAAGTCATGATGTTTCTCATACGATAATATCAGCTCTGTGCAGCTGCTTGAAAAATTTGCATGTAATATCAGGAAAAGAACATCTGCTGCTCAGTATGCAGCAGACCACTAAAGCTGCTGTAGAGAAGAGGTGGGAGGAATGGATGGATAAGAACTAGATCATGATAAGCAGAACAAGAAGTGGCTTCCCACGGAATGGCATGACCTCTATTATCACTTTCTAAGTCATTTACTCCCATTTCTCAACCAGGGACCAGCATTCATGATGATGGAGGTAGCTGCCATAGGCAGGTTAACCTGCCAGTAAATTTCCTAACATGGGTTAATTTTCATGGAATGAGTGTTTTCCAGTACATATAAAATATATACTTTCAAAGTAACAAAATCTTTGATACGAACTTATGAACACATTGTCTAACACCAGGTTGCAACAGGCACACAGCTAAGGTGGGGAAGCAAGAAGGTAAAACACTGTGTCAGATACAAGTGTGGAGAAGAACAATACCAGAGTAAATGTGTGAGCCATTTGTGACTAATCACATCTAATGGGATAGTTGGGAGTTAGAGGTATAAAAAGCTTCAGGCATGATTTTTACTATTGTAAAGGGCTTGTTTTTGTTTCTGTTTGGTTCAGTAAATTCTTTTACTTTCAATGGTTCACTACACTGAACAGCAAGAAATTACAGGATGGGAGTTCTCAAATGAAGTTACTACCTGCTCAGTGCAAAGAAAACCACGTGGGTTTTCCTTTCTATCTTGTTAATTTAGAAATTTGGAACTAAGACTATATAAATTGATATTTGAAATTTGTGGTGTTTATTTCATATATATACACATAAGCATAGACTGTTAGGAAACCTTTCTTTTTAAGAGTGATAATAAAACCTTTGTTTTCATTTCCATTATTTTTACATCCTAACATTACTTGTCTTTCTCTAACCTTCTTTCCCATCCATGTTAAAGACAAAGTACTATTTCTGATCGTTTCAGGATCCCATTTATAATGCAACACTGCTCAAAAGATGTTTTAAAATGGCCTATGTTTGGTTTGAGGAGCACAATTATCTAATAAACTAATAATAATTTAAAAATCTGTGATACCATCTGTGCAAAGCCCTGATAGAGGCTCTACTTCAGCACAGTATGGCTTGCATATAACATGAATTGGTATCTTTAGTGGGCAGATGTTTTTACTAGCTTTTTACTATCAAAAGAATCTTTCGTCTCCATATTATATACGCAGAGGTCCATTTCTGGGGGAAAAAGGTAACTAAGGGAGTATTGCTGTTATAAAAAGTCGTGTTGTTGTGTGCAACAATTCTGATTAATAGATTCAAGTAGAATTAGACGGAACTGATTTTTAGTATGGTCCAGATAATTTTGTGAGGTACAACATTATGAAATGCCAAATGTGGTTGTTAGTCATCTAAGACTTTTGCTTATTTAATCAGTAAACAGAAATATTTAAGAAAAAAGAGTCATAATTTTGTGAGTCACTTCCACTGAGCTATTTTTTGCAGAAATTATTTTCTGGTTTTGAACAATGAGCAAAGCTGTTCAAAACCTGTTCTCGCTTCTGCCACACACCTGCGAGCCTATCGACACTGATCTTATGCAGTTACAATGCCAGACCCATGTAAAAATAGATGTAGATCATTATAGTATTCCAGCTTTACCTAGAGATAACAGCTGCATACCATGATTTATACAAATACCATAGATTTATACAAATACAAGCGCCATTCCAGTTACACATAAATAAAATCTTCAGTCTCAAAACTGCAATTCATTTTGCTTTCAGGGCCTGATGAATAAATGGTAACATGAACAGAAGAGGGGGAATGAGATTCCAAGGATGTTGCCTTATGCAGTACCACCTGCACATTCACAGACAATTTTTGCTTGGCCAGCTGGGGCGACTTTTGTTCAGAAAGCTTCTGTCAAGTACTTCTTTTCTTTGTATTCTCTTAGTCTGCATGGTCTGATGATCTGGTTGGGAGGGAGGTAAGCAGAGGGAAAGGAAAAGAAGGGAAGAAAATAACCGTGGGTTAAGACATTTTGATTCCCTCTATGCGTTGTACATAAAGTAAGGAAGTTAGTGGAATTTCCCCTGTCTTCTGTAGAGAAAAGGTAGGATATAATACTTGGTTATCTGTCTGGACCCAGGCAGCAAGGAAGACTTGGAATAGATATATACCACAGAAAGAAAATGGAATTGAAACAGTATTTGCTAGTAATTGTTCTATGTCATGGGCTTTATTGAAACCTCAGACTGAAATCTGAAATTGCTGCACCAAATACCCATAATATATAAAAGCAAGACTTTGAAGAAATCAATACTTCTGGAACATCCTGTTGTTTAATGACTTCTGGATGTTTATCTAAAAAACACTTTGGAAAAAGAGTTTGTATATGAAACACTTCTCAAAGTTGTGTCAAGTAAGAGAATTTTTGATAGGCAGCTTCTCATTAATATTTGCCTCTACTGAATCATAATTCATTTTGTCACAGGCTGTAGCAGCAGTACGTTGCTTTTATTAAAATGATGGCTTTGTTGACTATTCAATGTTTGGAGCTATTTCATAACAAGGGTCAGTTTGTGCCTCCTTTGTCATCATGACCTTCAGATTATGTCTTTACTTTCCACTTCAGTCTAACATCCTGCTTTCATTTACTTGATGGCTCCATGGTTCAATAGCCCTTAGAGACATGTTGACAGCAAATGGAAAAGTTTGAAAATACTCTTGTTTAAAATAATCTACATATGCTATATACCATTTTTTTTCTCTTTTCAAATTAGTGATAGTTACTTTAAATGACAGATTTGTTTTGGTTCTTCAACAATTAATTATTTTTAGCTTTTTTCCTTTCCTCTTCTGCCCTGCCCCCTGCTCCTCACTTCTGTTCAAGGGGTTCACCTCTTAGCCTGTACTAGGGTCAGTCATATATATATACACATACATACATACATATATATACATGCATATATATATAAATAAAACTAGAAGTTAGTATATCCAGCTTTGTCAAGAAAACCATAATATCTTCCAAAGATGTTATAGATATTATGTTCTCTGCTCACTGCAGCTGACATGAGAGCACAGCCTGGGGCAGGGACCACTGTGAGGTTATCTCTGTCTCTTGACAGTCCTGAGTTGCTCTTCAGTCCTGTAGGAGCAGGAGCTATTTCTTCTCACCTGTGCTAAAGCAGCCTCTCTGGTCAGATTGACAAACACATACTCCAGGACTCAAGGAAGCAAATTTAGCTTGCAGATGGGATGTTGACTCATGAAAATGTTCTCACATTCATGGGGATAATGGAAACACAGAAATACACCTACGTGGACTGTACAGTTTAACAGAAGTGTAGAATCTTGCTTGAACTGAATGCAAGGCTGTATTTTTGCTTGAATGAAGCAATTGTAACACAAGATTAGCTCTTCAGTATTTCTCTTAATGCTTAAGACAGATGTTTCACTTCTCTTCATTCTGAAATATTTGCATGTCATCCTTTATCTTTTAAATTAAATTAAAAGTATTTCTATTTGTGATGTGATGTCCCTGAGAGATACGACACAACATGGAATATCTTTTACACCTTTGTGAATATTTGGATACTTTCTCTCAGTTTCATTTGATGACAATCTGTGCTGTTTTGGTGAGAATTAGTATGTGCACAATCCTTTGTGCTACCCACAGTAAAATGCTCTAGTAGTAAAGAAAAGAAATTCTGGTGCTATTTGCTGTCCAGTTCGATTGTGACTCTTGTTTTCTTGACAGCCTTGGCCTAAGCTATCTCTACTCACATTCCTTAATGATGTTTTAACCCACTTCAGTCAGGGCAGGGCACTCACGTGAATTTACTGTATTAAAAGCTTTAATGACCTTCATGTATTAATAAAAGTGAGTTTTGTCTGATCTGGCTTTATTTGATCTGTCACTGGCATTGAACACATTGGATCAGGCATAGAAAATGCTCTTGCAAGTACCTAGTACTTCATCTGCCATCAGTATTTGATGTCCAGGGAAGTGCATTTCTGTTGTCCATTTCTGAACGTGCACTTCAGGTGATTGACTCGGGTAGGAAGGGGCAGTTGGATGGCACATTTATTGTTTCACAGTATGCTGTTGTCATATTAGGGCTTATTTTTACCAGCATTGCTTCATTCCTATGGCTTATGTTATCGCTTATGCACAGATGACATATAGATCCATAATTCCAGTTGCTGTTCTCAGATTTTGCCTTTGTGTTTCTCTGCCTGCATCATCTCTGTAACTGGATGCATACTAATCTTTTATTACAAACAAAGAAGTCAAAAAGGATTCTTTTTAATCCTGTTGTGTAGGTTTTCTGCTCATAAGTACTTCATCTCTCAAATATTGCTTGTCTTTCCCTACTGCTACAGTACTGTATGAGAGTTATAAAATGCTCTTTATAATTTATTATATAATCAACACCTTGCAGATCAAAACTAGATTTTTTCCCCCCATGGATTGTATGTTTTGGGGGGGGGGGTGTTGTTGTTGGGTTTTTTTGGTTGGTTTGTTTGTTTGTTTTGGTTTTTTATAGGCAGCTCCTCAGGTATTTCAGTTTTGTTTTTACTGTTTATATTACAGATCAAAAAAAAATCCCTGAGACAACTGGTCCCTAGTCTCTGAAAGTCAGACAAAGCACATATAAGACTACTGCTTCTCAGTCCAGTGACCTAAATTTTAGATTACAGCAAAGTAAGAAAGCCACTGCCTGCTTTTTACTATGTGCAATCACATTAATATGATTTGACTTATTTTCGTAGGCTTGCCCAGAATATCAATTCTGTTTATAAATTGTGTCTACTCTTTTTCTTTCCTAAACTGTAGAAGCCATAAATGTAGTAAGAACCATTTTTGAACAGATTTTTCTTCTCTGTTATCTTCTTTATTAGATTTTGCTGACTTTTAACAGCATCATTTTTCAACTTGCAATGTACTTTCAGTTTTGATTTAAACTTTATCTTCAGTTAATTCTTTTCAGAATATCTGCCCTTTTGTTACATGCTATTTATCATTTAATTTTTATCTAGGCACATGTTCTTTTTATTCAGTGTACACTTTATGTTAAAAATGTTTAAATTACTTAATAAGACACAGTCAGAGATTGATAACACAGCTGTCATTACTGCTTTACCTTGTTGGCAGCAATGTGAATTGCATTTTAATTTTTTACTGATGCCATTCTTGTGCCCTTACAAAATAATACCACTTTTAATTTATTTGCAGTATTTATAGGATGACAGCCATAAATACACACAACTATTACAATGACATAAATAGCTTCTTATCTACAAGGAACTATCCGCTCTGATGTTTCTCTAACTGGTGTGTACATGTGCAGTGAGAGTGGCTAGTCTTGTGCTAGAATTATGTTGGAGGAAGCACCAGCATCATGCTTGTATTGAACTAGAGAACCCGTTTCAGGAGGAGGGGTAGAAATCTATCAGGGAAAGCAAGGACATGGGTAAACATTGGGCATAGGTTGGGGAAATTCCTGTGTACTCACAGGTCAGAGGTACACTCACAGTTCAGAAAATCAGGCTGTCTGTGGAGCAGATAATACACGATGTGGGGAGCAAGTGAGCTAAGATGCTACCAGGAGGGAGAGGTTTATTGCCACAAGGGGTAAGCAGCAATACAGTTCACTCTACTGTTCCCAGAAATCTGTGTGGGACTGGATTTTTTCAGATTGAGAGTTGTAGCATGGATGCACAAAGTTAACTTGTACCTAAGCTTTTGTCACAGCTTGAAAAGTAAATAATTCATCTGGTGAGTAAATGGACTGAAGGTATATAAGGGAACATTGTTTGCACACTGTCAGCAAAGGAACTCCATATCTTTCTTATGGTGTAGGTATGTAAACTTCTTAGAATTCACTGGCTCGATCTGTGTTCTCGATGATTCACTGGGTGTGGTACAGCTGAGTTGCTGGTGGTGGGATGTGGCAAAGGGACCAGCTGGCAAAGGATGTGCTTGTTGGATAAAGGTGTTTAGTTTTGTTGTACACAAGCTGCACATGACTATAGACCAAACCATTCTCGCAGAAGCCGAGAAGCTGTGGATGTTTTATTCTGATTTCTTACGTACCTCTTGTGCGTGCCTACCCTGTCATTCTTCTCTTATCCAGCCAATACAGCTGGTTTTGCACAGGAACCATCTAATTCCTGTGAATTAAGCACTTGGCTTCTTGAGGCTGTGTGTAGTCACACTTACCCAGTGGCAGGAAACATACTGATTAGTGCAAGGTTTGTGCAGCCACCAGAAATTTCAGGGAGAACATTCATTTTTAACTGCCTGGAGCAGCACATGAGATGTGACCCACGCTCATTTTGATAGACATGCTTAAGACACAAAGGACATGCAATTGCTTTCTTCTTGGGCTTCCAAAGAATAATAATGCCACTGTATGTTAATTTCTAACACATCACTACAAATACTAGTAAATAGATATAAAGTCATTAAAACACTAGATGCTAGCAGCACGACAAGTGCTTTTAACTGTCTTCAGGGATTATGGAGGACGAGATTTCCTCATCACTGTGGCTTGTGCCCAAGGAACCTGTGTGGGAAGGTCTGGACTGATGAACAGGCAGAACTAGAAGAGGGTTTGGTGGATCTGTTTGGAGCGGAAGACAAAAATCATCAAGACACAGGAGGAGAAAACTTTTGCTCAAGGAGGAGAGTACTGAGCCCTGTAACCACTTGGGGTTTTCTAGAAACACTGACAGGCTTGTGATTGTGGTGTGTGCTGGGTCCTGGCTTGTGGGGTATGCCTATGCCTAATTCAACCCATGTATGGTTGCATGGAGAACCACCAACTGGCCTTTTATGCCAAAGCTGTAGCTCATAATCAACTGTTTTATCATCCAGTGAACCCAAAATGAAAGTTTTTTTAATTTTAATGTGCGCCTACTCTCTATCAGAAAATCCTGGTAGTAGCCACGTGCAAACCTTTTTTATAAAGTTTTTTAAATATTGATTTCCCAGAAATGTTGTGAATTACTTTGTGTCATATCCTTTTTCTCTTCCCTTTTGATAATAATTTTAATCTTTATGTCCAAACAACAACTTATAAACCTTACCATGCAAAAGTATTAGCAAGAGGAAAATAGACATTCAAAGCAGATATTCAGAGAACTTTACTATCCACATCTTCCCAACACATTAGATTTTTTCTGGCCAAAGCCAAGGTAGTCTCAAGGCTTGTCCTTTTTTCCTCTCATCTTGCTTCTCATCCAAACAACATTCTTCTAAGAGTTTTTCTTAAGCTGATAATACTACTACAGTTAGAGTAAGAGGTTTTTATGTGTTCTCATTTTATTTTCCCCTTTCTTAAATACAGACACGACATTGGCTATTCTGTATTCTTAAATACCAACTCGCTTTGATAGATTCAATAAATTTCTTTCTCCTGTGTTTTGTTTCTTTATTTCGTATCTGTACTGGCAATTTGAATTTCACAACCTAAAGCCTTTAAGTGCTTAGGATTTTTTCCTTTCCTTTAGATGTTAGAATTTCCATTTGCACTTTTTAATACTAATATGGTGAGTAATATTCTTAGTCCCTTTTCTTTTTCTTAGTTTGCTCTGTTGTTAAGTATTAATGTCCTTAATGAACACAGAAGCAGTATTTTAATTTGGGGACTATAACTAAGTTGACTTTGGCTGAATGTCAGTGAAAATCTGCTTTCTTGCTTCATTTTTCATCTTTCCCTTTTATGGCTTAAGAAACTTCTGCTGTTTATTAAATCTCCCTCCAGAATTACAGCTCAGCTTCAATTCTGATAAGTCTCAGTTGATCTGTACATTTTGAGATGTCCAAAATATATGCTTGTTTTCATTCTGCTTTTGGCAATAGTTTTATATCCTTCTGCAGTTGATGCCTTTCCTTTCATGTTTTTCCTGTTGCTCAACCTGGAAATTCCTAGTAAGTTTTTAATGTTTGTCTTCTGCTGTAGTTAAAGGCTTGAACTCTTTACTCTTGTTATCTTTCCTTGATAGTTACCTGAGTTTGTCCTTTTGAAACTCTAAAAATAATCCCTTAGCCCTTGTTACTTCACCAAGTGATCCTACAGTCAACTTGCTCCATCATTAGATTTCTATCATATAACTCCATCAGATAATATTTATTATAGTTTTATCATATAGAACTGTAAACTTGCTAAAATCAAAGCAAAGTCTGCATTTGTGGCTTCTTTGTCCCTGTCAGCTCTCCTGTTAAGGGTTTCCTTATAAGTAGCTCTTAGGAATAGCTTTGACTCTGCAGTCTTTATTGCAAAGGTGAGATCATCTGTAAGTGCGTATTTCCAGCATTTCTCCATCTTACATTGTTGCAGAGATATGTACTGTATTAGAATAGGAATCTTTAGATTTGAACCTTTGGATATCTAACTGTAGTCCATAAGAATTTCTAGTCTTGATCTTTTAAAGTAGCATATAAAAACAGTCTTAGAAACCCCTTCAAAAATGGGTACAAAACTTTTTTCTAATAAGTTATGGTAGCGGAAAAGACATTTGAGATGATTTTATGAAGCTGACTACATGGGAATGAAATAATGCCTTTAAAAGGAGCACACAAGTAAAATTCATGAGCCTCAATGTCCTTTACAATCCTTGAACTGCTAATCAAAGTTTGAATTTTGTAATCAGCAACATCTTGGAGAAACAAACAACAAAGTGCGGTAAAATTTGATATTGGTTGTATTAGAAGGCATAAAGGGACATGTAATGTGACAGGGTATGCACTATTAGCAAGTGCCATGAGCTGCTGCTCTCTCTCTCTGTATTTTAGACAGGCATTACCTGTTGTAGAGTTGCAAAGCGTCAGCACTATACCACCTCTCGCACTGGAAATAATGGCTTTTTTCCTTTTCTTAGTCTGACATTTTTAGGTTGTTATCCTTCTATTCTGAAAAAGTGAAAAAAAACCCCAAAACAAACCAAAACCAAAACAGAACAATGTTTGCATTTTATGACAAAAACATTATCAGTGGAAGAGCAGGCTAATTTCTCACTCATTTCGGAGAATTCTGTAAAGAAAGGAATTAATGATATTATTTCCCAATTGCAACACTTTTCATGGGGACTTTCTGATTTATCTAACATGTTCATCCATTTCATCTTTCTCAGTTATGACATTTTGCAGAGCAATTGGAATGTTTAAGGAACATTAACAACTATTAGTAGCATGGAGTGCTGGCTGTAGGAAGTATGATAGTTCCAGTCATTTTATAATCCGTGAATGTTTACATTGTTATAAGGAAATTGTAGTAGCGTTTACCTGCTTATCTGTGTAGTGTGGCCTGCTAAAATTTAAGAAATTAGCTTCTATTGCAGAGCAGGATATGAAGACTATATTTTCTGCCAAGATGTGTCTACCTTGGTGTAAAGCAAAAGCTGTGAATATTTGAATAAGCCACCATTTTAGACCCATGAGGAGATATGATGAACAAACATGGTGGGCAAAGCTCATGAAAAGAATTTGAAATAAGCTGTTGGGTGCCAGTTCAGTAACAGGGAGGGTGTCCTGGGTCACTGTTGTGCTGAAACAATGTCATTCATATAGGCTTTGTTCTTCCCTTATAACCTAAGAGGTCTCAACTGCAGCAACTAATGTGTGCTGCCTTGTTTTGAAGCAGTTTCTTTGTCGTTGCAATTCATCAGCTTCTTGATTCTTTTTTTTTTTTTTTTTTTTTTTTTTTTTTTTTTTGAGAGTTAAGTGCTGCTGAGCTCATCTGGAGGAGCTGCAAAGATTACATCCTAAACAATGGGACCCAAGAGTCTGTCCTAGCCCTTAAGTCTTGGTGTCTTCAGTACATGTAAGGATGAATTCTGAGTGTACAGCATCGGGCATCACTAGGCAGAAGTGTGTCCATGTTTTCTGTGGAAGATAAAAGGAGCCCTGATGCACTTAAGCACTGCAGAGGACTTCTCATATGTGGAGAGGTGCTGGCTGTGGATAATGGATGCGGGTATCACTGGCTGCAGGTAGGACAGTACATTCCTAGGCTCAGGGTTACTGATTGAAGCAAAGTGGCTGCTTGTGGCAGCTAAACAAATGTGCTCTCAGATGGGCAGTATAAAGAGGCCAAAGCTAACACTGCCCTGTATTATCTCAACGATAACTTATTGTTAGGAAAAGTGATTGACAAAAGTACAGCTAAAAGCTAATATGTTGCTGTGTATGTATGTATAAACTGTAACAATGGCACTAATTCTTTTTCAGGTGTCAGTATATAACAGAAGTTCATTAATAATAAAAACACACAGATAAGATCTGAAACAGAAAATACTTTTATTAAGAAATTACAGCACTTCAAACCCAGCAGGTTTCTGGGGAAATTTTGGCTGTTTTCAAACTGGATAAGGAACACTCAAGTGGATAGTCTCTGTAGTCACTACACTGCCTGTTTCTGACTGTGTTTTCTGCTTCCTTGAAGTCTCTGATCCCTCTCACCCCATACACCCACAAAGACATTCTTCACGCTGCTTAATGGATCTCTAGGGCATCTTTACAGAGTTACAGCTGTCTGATACGCAAACAATACATGATCAAGTCTGTTTCTAAGACAGTGTGGGAGTGAGGCAGAAGTTGTAAAGCTTGTACAGTTTACTGAAAGTACACATTTTATCTCTCTCTTGGGTTTAGCTAGCTTTAGGATTTTCAACTGTATTATTTTTTGCTGCTGTTTTATCTTGCTCCTGAAAACCTCTTTGTCTAGCTTTGCTTCCTTCTGCAAGCACTAGAGCTCATCTACTGTCGTGGACTTCTCCTGTACTACATAAATTCAGAAAAAGACACATTAAAACTTAATGTGCATGCTCACATGAGGGAGAGGAGAAAGAAGGGAAATGTTGCAGAGTTCCCCTCAGGAATACATGAACAGATGAGAAAAAAATTGTTTCAGCTGAAGAAACATGGCATTGCTGTCTGTGGTGAGCAGGATATTGAGGTACAGGAGTATGGACTTACAAGGCCCTGTTAAGGCAGGACAAACTCAAGAACATCTGAAGGGATGAGCTAAGAACAGAGAAAAACAGCAGAAAGAGACTTGATACCCAAGCAGGGCAGCCAAGGGCAGTAGCTTTTTGAGCAATGAGTCTTTTATTCAGATACCATATTAAAGAAAAAAGTCTTTGGGAGGAGAGTGAGAAAGATACTGCCATGATACCATATTTTCAAACTGCATAGTCCTTTTCTCTATCCATTGTCTTCTCTCTCCCTCTCCTTTTAATAATAGCTCAAACTATTTTCACTTGAAATGTGTAAGTATTTTTCTTAGCAATCTTGAAACAGTAAAGTTTCCTGGAAACAAGTCCCATTTTTAGTGCCCAAATGATTACTGAATTTGTCTAGATTTCACAAATATTTTCACAAAATTGACTGATACTACGGATAATGTACTATTCCTGGGGGGAAAAAAAATCTAACTGGTACCAATGCTATGAATGCTTAGTGCCCTATGGGGACCCAGAGTGTCATGACAGATAAATAAAATTTAAATATATTATTTATGCAATTAAAAAAAAAAATCACACCTCAGGACCAGGGGGAATGACATATATTCCACTTCAGAGGAGGGTTCATATATCATGTGTATTGCATAGAGCTGTACTCATGAATTATTTGTTTTTACTGTAGCACATATGCAGTACATGATAAATTAAAGGACAAAATCCAAGTTACACTTGACATATTAAAGCAGTGCCATACAAAAATATTATTTATGAAAGAAATGTTGTACAGTCATAAGTTTTCAATAAAGCCTTCTTTCTTTCTCTTTTATGGGAGAATAATAACAAATAAGGTAAAAATCATGAAGAAAACACTGAGCATTTCCAGAGCAGTATCCTCCCTGTGGTTGTATTTAGTGAGCTGCTCACACTGGTACTAAATCTTTTTATTCAGAGCTGGTGTGCAACTTATCTCAAAAAGTTGGTATGATACTTGGCCTCTTTTGCAGCTCATATCCACAAGTTAGTGGGGTTCACTCTGTGCTGTGGTCTGAGATTTATCTAAGTGGCTGTGTATTGTCCCTGTGTTTTGCTGGTAGCTGCAAAGGTGTTGCATGATCCTGCTGTGTCAGAATGAGCACCCAAGATAAGTTCCTGATACCTCACTGCACTCAAGCTGTGTTGATACAAAACGTCACTGTTAGCACATTTTTATCTGGAGAGTCAGAAATATCATCTCAGTGACTTTGCTGTCCTTGAATATTGAATTATGCCTCGGAGAAATTGATTAGAATATACACATCAAAATAAAGCCTTAGTAATGGTAGTACTGGCTATTTTTCTTCTCTTTCTTTTAGAGGTAGAGATATTCATATGAAAACATAATTTAAAGCTAAATCAGATGATCTGGTTAAGAGGAATCTGGTAAACAGACAGTATCAGATGTCTGGAAGACTCCAAACAGAATTGCTGGTTGATGTTTTGTTTGAGCTTTGAATGCCATGGAAGCCTAAGTTTAAAAACAAAAATAGGAGCTTTATTTGCATGCATGTTTCATTTAGTCACAGACTGTCAGGAAGTTTTATGTACGCAAAGTGTTACGGAAATATCTCTCCATCATTTATAGATGAAGTTTTCAAATTTACATACTTAATTGCAAAGACTACACAAATGAATACCAATGCACAAAAATCAAGATTTATTAGTGCAAAGGAAAAGAGCAGAGAGAGTAACTGTGTGTATATGTATAGAATTTATATTTATTTTGACTTATTGTGATTATTCATTTTGCCATGTTACATGAAAAAGGAGAAAAATTCTTATTTTGCATACTTTCAGTGGCAACTGTGAAAATGGTGGTTAATGAGTTAAAAATATTTTTCTATATTCAAGTGGTGATTAAATAGTTTGCACATGTTCTATACATACAATATTATCATGTTAACTCTAAAACCTCCCCTCTGTAATGCAAACAAACCTTCTATATTGAAATCCTGGCTGTGTGGTACTTACTGGGAGAATTGCCATGGCTTCAGGAGGATGAAGATTTCATCCCCAGTCATACTCCGTCAAAGAAAGATTAGTGTTCATGATACTGGATGTTGAACCTAAGTATGTGTTTAACAGCATTCAATTCCCTTCAAAATCTGCTCTTGTTAAAGTAACTGTTCTGAGGGAGCTCCCACCCATGATAAATTCACCCCCAAAGCTTTAGTGATGAAAAAGTTGAATCCTGACTTTGCTGCAAAATAAATCAGGATATTTGTTTAATTGAAACTATAGATAAATAATTTGAGAAGTAATTTCAGGTATGATGGACTGAAACACAAAGAAGTGTTGTACTTTTCCTTTTTTGATAATTTTCTTTCTATTTTTGTTAGTTTCAAGTGAAAAGTTATTCTCTCTTTTTTGCCTTTGGGCAGGAGATGGAAAGCAGCATCTAAAATTCCCTATTTATTTCTAAATAATACAGTACTGTATAGAAAAGTCATAAAAACAGAGACTGCAAATTGAATTCCAATAACTCTATCCTGTGAAAGCAAACTTCCATCTAGTAAATGAGAAAGCATTATTGACAATTATATGCAAATTACCAGGCTTTTGGCAGGCTCTTCAAAACTATTATCTTTTGGCAACTCTGTAAATTACATAGCTATGCCAGCAATGTAGAATTACTCATTATACTTTATTGATACATTTATGTTGCCTTATATTGGAATATTTTCCTATGGGTCTTTGGAGGCTTTCTTTGCTTATTTTTGTGCCTGCGTTTCTCTCGCATTTTGTACTCACCCCCACCCTCTGAGTCGGAACTTTCTATAGAGTCACTGGGCCAGAGGGAGTCAACTTCCATCACCAACATCACTGCCCACTCTTCGTTACATCCTGAAGGCCATCAAACAAACAGGAAAAAAATAAGTGTCATTCTCTTATCATAAGGTTTCCCTGGAGACCTCTGCATATCCTCCCTTTTCAAAACCCTGTTCATACTTCAGCTCCGATCATGTTTTCCTCCTCTACGTGCCCCAAATTCAGTAGCCTGTGTTTCTTCTGGAACAGAACATTTGCCATTGCTGCTATGCTACAGAGTATGCACGCTCTCTCTATTACAGCTTATATTTAATAAACGAGGAACAGGCATCCTGCTTATGTTTATTCATATCAAATTTAGATGTTACTTTTGAAGATAAAGAAACAAGTTTGATGATATACAATATCAGCTACACAGTCTGCACTGATAGCAAACTTTAACAATCAAGAAAAGATAAAAAGGTTTTGGGGAATTTAATCACGTACTTCAAAGTAGGCTTAAGAACATATATTTCAGAAATTGAGATAAAATATGAATGTTTAATTTATCTTCTTTCTTTTTTACCACTAGTGTTTCTGATTTTGTTGCTAATAACCTCATTGCTTCTGTCAGCCAACACCTCTTGTGGATTTGGGTTTTTTTTGGTTTTTTTTGTGGGAGGTTTATTTTTTCTTTCCTGAAGTAACTTCCATTGAAGCAGAAATCTTTTAACTAGCTTTTAGTTTTCCAAATTATGTGACTGATGCTTTACTTGGGTAGAGGACACATGTAGTTTGGGGTGACTCAATATTCACACAGTTACTGGAAAGGAGGAAATTGATGTAAAAATAACCAGGTCATAGAAAGTGACAAGCTAAGGTTCATCTCCAGTATTCCTTGAGCAACCTCTGATGGTTTCTCTGTGTGATGGTAAGGACAATCACACAAATTTTTGACTGGTTGTGTAGTAACATAAGAAAGAAGTTTCTTAGTGTGTTCTGAGATAATTACACACTTGTTTGGGCAAGGTATAGAACCAAATATGAAGCACCACCATGCCAAATATCTGCCCTTTTCTCTTCTGGACATTGTTAATTGGATTCTGGTGTTAAGAACATGTACAAACAGAACTCAAAGCATGTCTCTGCCCTTTCACATAAAAATCACAGGTTAATTCTTGTCTCAAAGTCACAAGCAAAATATTTAATTTTATGTAGGTGCAATTTTTGCCTGGAATTAATATACTTGCCCAAATGGAATCAGCTCACCCCCCAGCCTGTGGCACATGGTTCCACTGGCAAAGAGCAGCTCATTGTGTCCTTCTTCAGGTCTTTCAGCTAATCTTCAAAGTGGAAGAGTCAGAGTGAAGGGCAGCTGTCACAGAAGGAAATACAATTTGTGGCAATACTTAAATTCATATTCTTTTTACAAATCCTGCTGAAATAGAATTCAGGTACATGTTGATGATATTCTCAAAGACCCCTTTCTTCTTCTATATTGTAGCTATAAAAGTGTCAAATTGAGGATAAGACATGACCTGGGTCATCATATTTTAGAATCCAGCAACTATTTCTCCAGCACAAGGACTGGCAGCAGGAAAAGAGAGAAAGAGAAATACATTTTTTACTGGAATGGGGATACAAAGAATGTAGAAGTGACCCTGGGTTTGTTTGCAGGGATTGACTTAACAAAAACCTTCATTTACACTTGAGGAGGTTCATAGAAAGAAATTAAGACAACATGTTTAGGGTGAAATTTCAAAGTGCTGTACTCCTGTGTGAAATAAAACTCTGACTGACTGGACAGCACTCACTGTAAAGCTGAGGATTTATGAGCATAATTTCTTGGGCTAAAAGTTACTAAACTAAACAAACAAAAAAAAAAGTATCCATCTAGTCTACCTAATTTTCTAGAGGATGAATCTCAAGGAAACCTGTTTAAACTCCTTTGTTTAGCTTTTTTTCTCTGGAGGTTCCATAAAGAGATCATGATAAACCATTGGAATCAAATAAAGGAAACAAAGAATTTGGTGTCTCTTGGTGGCAAATAGTTCTGATGGCAGTTGCTACTTAGGGTAGGATGCTGTTAACTGGAGATAAGAGGCACTAAAGGCATAAGCAATCTTCCAAACACTATCAGTTATCAGTTTTATGAAAATGAAGGTGCTCATCTACTATTTTAGGTTTCTAAATTTTGAGACTTGCTAGGGCAGAATCTCTCCAGTACTGATTAGCATGTTGAATCACTTGATCAGATGTGTGCATCAGCTAAAATGAGTGGAACATAGGAACAAAGGAAAGGAAATTACTCTTTATATCCTGTACTTTTTTTGGAGTTCAAAACTAACTGATTCAAAAATAAGATGAAATATCCCACATTTATGCTGCATGCATCTGTTTCATTGCTTCCACAGGACAAAGGAAGAAGCTTGGCTTAGCACTATGTCCTACTAGTTACGAGGACCAAGAGCTTTGTGAAAGTTGAGGCTGTGCCTTCTAGGTCACCACTCTGACTGAAGGTGGACAGGATTAAAGGCTTCTATTCAAGGGGAGAATATGACAGCCATTTCTAAAATTTATTATGGTTTAACATTACCATTTACTATCCAGCTTGTGGCCAGTATAAAGTACCCATGGTAAGATGTTTTCTTACATGTTAGCAAGCATAGTTCAGATAAACAAACATTAATATCTTGAGCGACTTCAAGAGTTGGACCATGTTAAGGGATATCAGTCAGCCTTTTGAACTTCAAATTCACACACAGTTTTAAAAAGACAGCTCAGTGATTTTAACAGTGTGCTCCTATATTCCTTCTGAACAGCAGGACTGCCATTTCAGCATATTAGTACTGCTAAGTGAGCTCCTGCTGCGTTTTGGGTCTCTGCAATACCAGCTTTTCAGTGTACATGGCTTCCTTCCTAAGACTGCCTCAGTAAACTTTCCAGAGGAGAAGGCACACTGCCTAATAGCTAGAAGCTACCTTTAAGGTGTTATGTTCTGGCCTTCCTTTTTTCCCATGTTTTTAACATTTTTCCTCTCTTGTTCTTCTTCCAGCAGTAGAATGCACAGGCTCCCGAGAGAATTCCTGCTAGCTACAGTTCATTTACTGCTGATTTTAGAAACAGTGAGAGAACACTTTGAATTAGACTCTGTCTGCTGTCTACCTGTTTGAAAGAAGGGAGTGCATAAATCCAGATATTAAAGTAAATAGAGAAAGAACCAGCTGTTTTATGGGAACCCTATAACCTTAAAGCCTCTGTTTATTCTGCATTTCACTTGATTATCTGAACCTGTTCTCACTCTCCCAGTGAATGGCTGCAAAGAGAAATGCAAACAGACAAAAGGGAACAGCAAAGAGGACTTAAAAACCGCATACAATTATAACAGAACTTAGGCAGAAAAAATCCTTTTCTTTGCCTTCTGTGTTTAAAATGAATAGCTGCAGATGTACTATATAACTAGTGCCTTACTTATAGCGTGTTTTGTGAGAAGTGTGAAGCTGGTAGTAAGGTTATTATTTTATTCTGTTACAATAATGCATGGGCCATCCCTGTCTTGTATCATGTTTGATTTCCATGAGAGACCAACGGCAGTGGAACAACAAAAACGTGTGACTTGATAAATCTGGAAAGAGCTATTTTTCCTCGTACACCTCAGAGGACATGTGGATTTTGTAGCCCTTGGAATTCTGTCTGATTAGAAGAAAAAAGCCAAATAATTTGACACAACAAAGCAGTGCACAACTTAAGCTTGCTAGCAATGCCTTAGTAGCTTGCCTGTCTTTCCAGAATGTGACAAGTGCCTGAGGAAAGGCAAACAACTCATATTGTGAGAAAGAAGGAAGGAGTATTAAGTGCTGTTGATTTCAGAGAGGGACAAAAAAAAGCATTTGCATGGCAAATGAAAATAGAAATGCAAATCAGTTCCAAATACTTAACATATCTGATAAACAATTGTATAAAAATAGAAAGTAGAGACACTAAAGACCTTAAAACATTCTATAGTCACATTCCCAGTCAATGTAGCCTCACGTGGCAGAGGAGCGCGCCTATCCTCACCATCAGTTACATGCAAACACCAGTTCCCAAACATCCATGTTTGCAGTCACCCTAATCATTAGGATTACATCCTGGCAACTGAAATGACATGCACAGGAAACCCTACTGCTTAGCATTGCCTGAAGCACCAGAAAAAAAGGTTAAGGAGCTGGGAGAAGGAGGGAGGAAGGAGAAGCTAGTCAAGCATATTGTGTTGTTCAGTGGTGTCAGTCTGCACAGATCATGTTTGAGCTGATCATGCCTGATCTATTTAATGGTTGTTTTCTGAAAACTGTATTTCAGCTATTCTGCAGTTTAGAAAAACATCTCCTTAAACTGTCACCTCTGCAGAGAACTTTATATAATAATGTAACTTAAAAAGAAGCATGCAAAAGCAAAGAATGCTGAATCCACTGGGCCTAAGATGGAGCATACCTTTAAAAATATTTTTTTCAAACACTTTTAAAAAAGAGATGCACTGCTCCATCATGAAGGATCCCTACATTGGTGTCAGTCAATCCATAGGTCAGTTACTTGAATCTGGACAGCCTTTGCATTGTGTTTTGGTCTTTCTCTGTTACAAATGCAAATTTTTAAAAATGCAGGCACCTTCTTTCAAAATACTTGGTAGAAGCAGAAACAGTATTTTGCAGTGCAATTTGAATTTCCATTTCCAAGTGAGGGCTTTACTAGTGTTATAATTTCTGTTTAGCTTGTTGTGCAAACAGACACCATAACAACACATCTGTACCTCTCCAACCAAGGTCTGTGTAAGGAAAAGAAAATTCTAAAAGAAAATCTTAGTATAAGCTTTTGCAAGAGATACTTTATTTGCAAGGACATGTTACTTATGATCACAGAGCTCTTCAACCTTCTTAAAGTCCAGTGGTTGAACATGAGCTGGTGACAGTGAATTCCCGAGGGGTGTGGCAACTGCAAAATGAAAATAATTGTTAAGATCTCAGACCAGCCTCCTAATTCATTATTATTAGATAAAACAGAGTAATTTCTCTTGAGAAAATATAATACCAACTCTTAGCTTAGTAGGATTTCCATAGGATCATTCCCCATGTGGGGAAATACTTAGAAAATGCTTAATTTACTGTTTTTTCCTCTTTAATAAAGCATGGTTTATAACTCCTTATACCTTTAGGGCTTAATCCTTTCATCAATGAGCAAATCAAGTAATGGTATTTAAACATTAATAAGGCAGACAGAAACAGATGACTGGTTTTTCTTTCAAACAGCAGAATTCTAGTACAGAAATGCCTTGGCTACTGTTAGCTCCACTCCCCTGTTGCAGACTTTGGGGATTAAGTGTATACTTAGACTGTTCTTTTCCCTTTCAGCATGCAAATTTGTTCCCCTCCCTAGCCTGAGCCAGGTGCTTAAGGCTATCTTTGAGGAGTTATGTTCTGTTTCGTCCAGTGGCTACCTAGTGTTTGCAAAACCTTGCCTCTTGTTTTACACAGTGGAGCTGTGGTATTTCTGCAGAAATGGCAGCTATATCTCAGCGAAAATGAACAAAAAAAAAAGAATGAGGAGTTGATGTTGTAGCCAGGCAGTAGACTCAGAGGCAATAAATCAGTATTCTGTTTTTTCTTGTCAGGTTTAAGTCTTGAAATTTTGGTGAAAATCCAGATCTATTTTCTTCTCTCTGAACACAGGTACAGTAGTCCTAAAGCACTTCCATCACACCTGGATGCGGCTGTGAAATTCTCTATCCCTGCTCCTTGCTCCCTTCCCTTCTCTGTGCAAACTATTGCCTTGAATTCCCATTTAGGTTCCCTAACACCTCTCATGGCACACTAATTTTCTTCTTATTGAAAGGCACTATATGATGGGATATCCTGATATCTGGATATCCTCATTTCTTACTGTGTAAAACAATAGCTTCATGAAAGGTCTTATTTTCAAGGGATATGACAAGGTTTGAGAGGGTTTTTTCCTCTCAGAAACCTCATTCTTTCTCTCTTTTTTTCTTCTGACAGCCTATTTATCTCACCTTAACTAAATCATCTATATATATAATAACTCATATTTCAGTTGCCAGTAGGCTCTTTTCTTTATATTTCACTGGTGTAGGTGAGAAGTAAGTAAGTCCATATTCTTTCCTGATGAAATTATCATTTATTACAGTCTGTGGTGTTGTATTTCATTGTCTTTACAATCAAGCATATAAGGTTTGGTGGTTTTGGTTTAGGCCTTTCCTGGTAACTGGGTCATAACTAAGGAAGTATTCCATCTAATTTCTTTACATAAGCAAAGATATAAAAAGAGGGAGTCAGAAGTCAGGGGTCAGTCCTTCTTCCAGCAGTGTTGGAGAGCAGAGGAGCTCCCTGCAGTCACCCTCGGTGTGGGAGTGGGCTGTAGGTGTGGGTCTGCTGATCAGCCAGACAGGTCAGGAGGAGGTGTCCTGACATACAGGACCGGCAGTTGTTTTGGTGAGAGGAAAGTGAAAACTTGTTTTCTTTCTCTTTTCTCCTCTGTATATACATGTATATATGTATAAATATATATAAACTGTTTTAGTTCTACTGAAGTTCAGTTTTGTGGGTTCCCCCTCCCCCCCCCTTTCTCCTTCTTTATCCCTGTGGCCGGGAGGGGCCTTTGGGGCCTCTGTCCTGGGCCCTTTGGCTCTTGACATATGGCCAATTTCAACCAGTCATATAAAGCCAGCATTTTTTCTCCAAAAACTTTCATATTATGTTTATGCACTGCTCCTACTCATGTTTTATGCCTTTTCTCCCCTGTCAATCTAATTCCAACATGCCTTGTATATGAACTGCTCCAATTATAATAAATCTCCAGCAAGTACCCAACTGATGAGCTCACTTGATACTTTTATGTAAATAGGTAGGATGGGTCACTCCAGGCCTGCTCTTTGTCAGTCCTTAAGAAGTGTGTTATGGATTTCTTCTGGAAATCTTCCTAACACAGTCAAGGAAAGGAGACATATGACAAGTGGTTTTGGATGTCTGCAGAGAAAATACACTTCAGACAGCTACAGTGCATTTGTACACAAACTCTTAACTTGAAAGGGCAAAAGTCATGATAAATATTTCATTGCAGAATGAAAATAATAGTTTTTCCCAGCATCTATTTTTACTAATTTCTGTCACTATTGAACTTTAAAATACACATTGTAGCTGAAATCTGCAGGTTTTTTTGGTTTTTTTCATACCAAAAAACCTGAAAGCAGATCTCATACTAATTTCTGATTGCAGGTGGTACCTGCTAGAAAACAATCTACAGATGAGAATCTCAGTGTACCTAGGAATAGTCCTTGAAATCTAGTGGAGACTGTCTGGGTTTACTAAAGAAGCCTCTAAGTTGTCACTTAAGTTACTGTTCTAAGTGTTTGTCTGATGTTAGTTTTGAGCTACACACACAAAAAAGTTTACCAAGAATTTGCTATTTTATATGGTAGTCAAAGTTGTTTTTCGTCATGTCACTTGTGCTCTCCATGGACATGTCTTCAAAGCAGATGGTTGTTTTTCCTTAATTCAGCGACTCATCTCCCTCTCATGGCATATTCTTCTCCATGTAAGTGTAATGGTTTCATGAGACATATGAGATGAGCAAAAAAATCTAGGGCACTGTTAGCTAAGGGCTTGCATTAGTGAATTTTGTCAAAAAAACGTGGCACTTGGTATCATTTTGCAAATTGTTCCATCTTAATACTAATAATTCAAACATTTACTAAAAATTGCACTTTCCATTTTGCAAATTGGAATCTAAAGAACAGCAAGGTTTTCCGAGCAAGTGTACAGCTGAAGCACATTTTACATAAGGGGATGAGTGTCATTTTTAATAGCACAGTCTGTCATGCCTTGGTAATGAATCCATATAAAACCCATACAGCAGGAATATACCAAGAATGGAAAAAAAATTCAAACTGTTTTGCAGGTTGTTCTTTTTTCCACTTTTTCTCTCTCATCTATCTAGCTAAGGGGTTGCAAAGAGTTTTCCAAATGGCAGAAGTTTCTGTCATAAAGTTTAGCACTCTGTAAAGCCCTGCACAGCTCCTGTGTCCCCCTGGTAGTTACTTACCATGCAGAATGAGTTAAAATTTCCTTAATTAAGTAGCAGCTGTTCTGCCAGGTAAAAATAAATACATTTGTCCCATTTCAGATGTTCATCTAAGTTGTGGGTTTTTTGTTTTGTCTTTGGGTTTTTTTCACTATTTAGACATTATTTTGCTCCTTTACTTCTCATAGCAGGTTTTCCAGTTGAAGTAATATGGCTTGTAAAGTTAAAATCAATTACAGTGGAGTATCCCTTGTGGATATCCTGTAGGAGACAGCCTGTACATGCACTGCAGGTCTCATTTCAAACTTTGAAAGCTGTAATCTGAATTCAGTACCTGTAGCCATTAAGAATTAATATAAGATATAAAATCTCATTGATCATGTTTATAAAATGTCAGTCAAGTAGCAGCTGATACCTAGAGTTGTGTTAGCACAGTAAACTCAGGGTACAATGGGATATGTTTCAGGGATGTTTATTTGGAAACCTGGGGAGAAATGGAAAAGCTATATGACCTTGGTACACCAGTTCCTTTATAAATGTTATGAGTGTCAGATATATATATGTTCTCCTATATAAATATATATATATATATACACACGTGTGTGTATTTTTCAAAGTTTCTGTTTTGTTGAAGCTGCCTGGACAATCTTCACTGAAGGAAAAACTGATTCTGAGTTCTTATGCATGGCTTTTCTGTAATCATGGTGGCTCAAATCTATTTAAGTCTTCATGTGCCAAGATTGGCATGGAACGCGTGCCCATGGTGTTCTTCTGCCTGAGGCAAAAGCGAGTGTGTTGCAAGAAATGTCAGTATTGCTGCGTGATGGATCAGTGTAAGAGGGGACACAGGTGGTGGCACCCGGTGGATCAGAGAAAAGGCAGTGTGGGTGAGGCATTTTGGCTCTGCAGGATGGCTGGGGCAAGTTCCACAGCCCAAAGCAGCAATTCATATACTCATGGGGTTAAGGGACAGATATGTTCAGGAATTGCAACATTAGAATTTTTGAGAAGTCTTTTTCTTCCTGAAAGCTGGAGAATCTAAGACATTGATTTGTTTTCAGAAATACAGTAGGGTTATGCCTTATCTCTCTTTGTTTTTCCTCCCCTTTGCTTTCTTTGGCCTTGCTCTTGGAGTAAAATTCTGAGTTTCTTCAAATCCCAGAGGATTTCATCGATTCTGACCAGGCTGCATAGATTAAAAATATGGGCCAAAAAGTTCAGTAGGTTTGCGGGTTTTTTTCTTTCTAAAGCTGCTTATTTTTTTTCATGCCATAGCTTATTAAAATATAATTTTGACTTAATATAATGTATTTGCTTTAAATTTACATTAATCTTAAATGACTCATATCTTGTGTGGGCATAATGTACATTACACAGCATGTTGAAAAAAATTGTCTTCAGATGTTGATCAGCTTTTTGAAAGAAATGGAGAAGTGGTGAATGCACTGCTCCAGCAGTTCCCCAACTTTCACCCTGGGAGTCAGCACTAATTCTTCTGTTGATACATTCCTTTTAATAAAGCAAAACATTGTTAGCAGCATGCAATATCCACAAGCACAAAGAAATCTCAAATTTCAATATCCTGCTACTTTCACTGATAACAGTACCTTGCCAAAGTGCAGCACAACCTTTTTTAAAAGGCAAACAAAGACCAAAGTATCATGCTATAGTGGTTTAATGGCACATAAAGGCAGCAAAAGAAAGGGAAGACATTTTTCTTAATACTGCTGCTTCTTTAAGAGAGGCAGGTGTTTTTCTGGAGTGGAAAAATGTCAGCTTTATCCAGTATTCCCAGAAGCATTGGTCCAGTGTATTGCATATTTGGAGAGTCAGTGCAGTTCAGGCACAACAAATTGTAAAGGTTCATATAAAGCTATGCGGTCCCAAAAGATCCTCATTTGGCACTTTTGCCTTGAGAAGTCCATGGAGGCAATAGCCTCATAGAAATTTAAGGTGTTTACAAACTGTATTGCCAGCTACTACAGCACTTTCTAGAATGCTGCTTATTCCATTTGGGCAACTTTTCCATGCTTAACTGTGACAGGGCAGTCTGCTGCTGCTTGCATCGCATTAGCAAAAAAAGGGAGAAAAATGTCTTTCTCTGCTGTTGTTCTTGTGTATCTGTGTTTTATGCAACAACATTTTTTGCTAAAACCCTGCTTGCTTTCCTCCAATTAAAAATAACTCCACACCCAACCTCAGGTTGCCTTAATTGTTTACTGGCCAAGACTATTTTCCTCAATTTACTCTAAAAAGGCAAGGTGCCCACTGCTGTAAATATAAATACACATAGAGAAATTTCAGGAAAAAAATTTGTTTATAGTGCTTTAGTTATCAGTATATGACCACTTAAGCATCCTTTTGTTCTTCAAGAGGAATATTATGCCTGTGAAAGAACCCAATGCCCACCCAACTCCGTAATATGAACCAAAGCATTACCACCTGAAAAAAAAAAATAAAAAAAAATCATCTTTTGTTTCCAAAAGTCACCATACTGTTTCCTAGCAAGTTTTTCATAACTTCTGAAGAAGTATTAAAAAGACCTGTCAACAACCCAGGTATCTGATGATTTAGAAAAAAATGCCTTTTGGACATCCCACAATAAAGATATAGTGATAAATACAGCTCTAACTAATGTCCTGAATAAAACTAGTGAGGATGTGGCATGATGTGTTGGAGTAGTACCTCAGTACCTTCTTCTGCCTTTGGAGAATTTACCAGATGGTTGTAAGTGCATATAAAAGCTGAGGCTGCTGTGTCTTACAAGTCTTATGTTAACAAGATTATGCTAAAGGAAAGTTGAGACAGATTTTCTCATTCCTTTATCATCCTGCTATGCAGACAAACTTTTTCTCTGTGACTGAATATGATGGAATGGAATGTTATGTTGGTTTTTTTTTTTGTTTGCTTGTTTTTGTTTGTTTTTTAATGAGGCAGAAAAAAGTTCTGAAATCAGAGAAAAGTCTTCAAGCCTGATGTTTAGATTATAGTTCTCTAATGAACATGTAATTATTTATAACATCTGGAACCATTTTAACAGCAGAGTGGGAGCTTTAAAAAAATAATCAAACAGGTTTACTCCAAAATGCCTCTTATGGTAGGGGTTATGAGAATTATCAGAGGAAATATAACATGTAGAGTTGAATTGTCTCAGAAAGCAGATAGAAGTGGGAATGAAACCTGCATCTCACAATTTTGGGGTAATTGCAGTGAGTCCTGAATTTCATGTTTGTTAAATGGTGATGGTATTATATCATTCATGGCAAATCTGTCCTTCATAATCATCTGTTATGTAAAAAAATTCTTTTGGAATTTGTAAAGATGTTCTGGATGACCTACATAGCATTTTCGTTGCAAATAGTGCATTTATTAGGGAATGTGCAGCTCCAGTTTCAGTATCATATGAGTTTGATTTCCTAATGACCAGCAGTTATTTGAAATACGTGTTGGGTACTAATCATTTTGTGTGTAAATGCTTGGCTATGTAATTAAGAGTATTTTTAACAGTGAAACACACCACTTTCAAATGTTTATCTGTTGATTACATAAATCACTTTATATGTAATCTGAATGCTTTCCATTTGATGGAGATGCACAGAAATGTAAAATCATCTTAATTAATTGCCTTTGAGGCTTTGACTCTATGTTTCTTGTTTGTATGAAAGTCATAGTTCTTTCAATGACACTATAAACTGTAAGCTGGCTTTCCATGATGATTTTACTAGTCCTAGCAGAAAATCTAATAGAATTCAAAATCTGATTTTACATAAGCTCTGGTCAGACAAAGTCAGCAATTTTGCATAACAAAATCTTACTACATTAAATGAGAAAGATGACAAGGATGATGATAATTATCTGTGTTGCATCAACCAGTGCTCTGTTTTACTTTCCTCAAGTTGTAGTCAGCTTTTTTGCTTTTTGGCAAATTTTATGTGTACTTCTACTTTCCTTTTGTGTATGTGTTAAGAACGGATGAATAAAGGCAAGTTGACTTTCATCTCTATAATTAACACTTGCATGAAGCATAAAACATGAAAATTAGAAACAAGGATATAACTGAAGGGTGAAGCTGAACCTGCCTGATCTTTTCTGGTTTGAAACTGCTTGACAGATCAACCCTTTGAGATTCAAGTTCTATTTAGTGAAATGTCACTTGGAAGCTGCTGAGTGGGAGGGACGGCATCACTCACTCCTCAGAGACAGCTAATCATATCCTGGCGAGGAGGAAGAACTGTTTAATTCCTGCAGGCTTCAGTTTTCAGAGAGTCTTGTGAATTGCGTTTTGTAAATATGTTCTGCCAGGGCTAGAGGTAAGCAGGGCATAGGTACATGATCTCAAACAAAAACTTCCAAACTGAGATCTTCAGCAGCCATTCTCAAGCATAAGGGCCCCAAGTATTTACTTCTCATTTCTACCCGCCAGCCTCTTTTTCACACCATAGAAAAGAAGCAAATAGCTGGAGTTAAGCTAGGTAGGGAAAAAAACATTGGGCTTGATGTCATCAGTGTGTTTCAGTATCTGCCCGTTTTTGCTGCCTGGAGCATAGAATAAAATTGTGCTGGATTTGAAGCCAGATTTGCTTTTGAATAGGGAATGCAATAACCATTTTGTATCATTCAGGTTATAAATAACATAAGACTGAGCAAGGTGAGCAATCCAGAGTTGAGTTGTCTGAGGTAATGATGCCCAAGATTTAAAAAAGAGTGCTTAATTATGTATGAACTTAGGCGATGCACAAGAGCTTTAAAGGGCATTGCTGCCAAAGGGTAGAAGTCATCTCTCCATCTTACGTTCTAGGCATCCCAGTGCAAACTTGAGAAAGTAAATAGTTTCAACACAGCATTTCCAGTCTCAGGCTGAGTAAACTCTTGCTGTGTTTCAGCATGAGACCAAGGTGTTGGTAATTTTTCTTATTGCTGCTGGAGACAGCTGGGGCTTATGCTGATAGGTTCTTGGGCAGCCTATAGCAAGTATTTGCTCCAGAGGTGCTGTTTACCCAGTTTGGAACAGGAGCTCTGACAGCCTCCAAAGGATATGATGCAGGTAAAGGTCTGTCAGTAGCATCACCATTCTCTGGGACTGTGAAATCACCTCCTTCCATTTGTTGTTCATGGTTCAGTACTATGGGTGTGTGGAGGCTAAGTGGTAGCCATGTGCACCAGTAGAATTTAACTGGCAAACCCATTTTAGGCACTTTTGGGACTAGACAGACTTTTCTGAGAATCACACTCTTTTCCTTAGGCTCTCCTTTCTGGTTATGTCCCCTTTCAAGCTTTCCAGTCCTGGCAGGGATCTTGACTGGGTTCCTGTTTTAAGAACTGGAATATGCTGTGAGGAACCAAGTGTAGAACTGTAGTAATGAAAAATGAGAAAGTTAAGAAGAAAGGCAAACTGATTTCCTTTAAGAAAATATGAAATGTGAAACTGACCCTAAATAGAACTTGAGATAGGTGGATAAATAATTTTACCTGTATCTAAAGCTGGGCAAGAGTGTAGACACACCTGTACAGTCTAGAGCTAAGCTGAATGTCATACTGTACTATGTCTGGTCTGAGGGTGAGCTCTAGTATCTCTGCAAAGCTTTGCTCTTGGAAAGATAACCTACTGCTATCACTCTATCCTCTATTTCCATCTCTATCATACTTGCTTTGCAACAGAGGACTGGCCAGAGGGGACTGTAGTTTTACTTGTGGTCTCCTGATTATGGTATCTCTGGAGAGTAAAAAATAGGAAATGTTTCACTGGCATGCTGTATATTGATAAGAGATTACCAAAATGAAGCATGCTTATCTTTGTAGAGGCCATATAGTAATAAAAATGGTGTGTAGTCTTGGTCAGTGTAGCTTAAGGTTTTTTTTGCTATTGTCTCTGAGTGTATTACTTTCATTGTCCATGTGTGAAAGATGGTTAGGTTTCCAACACAGTAGTTTAGCATAATTTAATAGGTTAGAAAGCTAACAATTGTGATAAAATAAAAAATCATTGTTTTAAATACCTTTGATTAAGATGTATGTCGATTTATAATTGATGTGTAAGAAGTAGAATAGATTTGTGGGGGCTAAGTCCCTTGATAAGAAGTAGAGAACAGATGACAAAAAATGTTGTACGTGGGTAATGATTATGACTCTCCTACACATCTCTGAGCACAAAGAAATAAGCAAACTTAGTATTGTAAAGAGTACACTTTAAAGCACAGAATTTAAAACTTTTTTACTGCCATTTAGCTTTACTTTTAATGTAATTAGTATCAAGCAGACAATTTAATGTGAATGCGTGAGCATATATGACTTCAGCGAGACACATAGGAAAGCGCAGATAATATATTTAGTGCCTGAACACAGTTAGCAGAGCAATGTCATCGTGCAGAGATATGTTCGCACTGTATAATTACCTTATGACAAACACATATATTGGGATTATAAAGAATCTTCAATCAAAGAACTATGCCATTCTGCACAGTATATAATTTTAAATAGAAGCATTCCAGCTGTTGCCAGTAGTGCTGTCAAGTTTGTTTGCAGCACACTCCCAGCACTAGAAAGCCTGATTTAATGCAGCTTTTCTGGTCTAAATTTTATTTAAGTATCCAGATTCTAGTCTCCAATGTTCTTTCTGGGCTAAGACCAGCTCTTTACAAGTGTCAAAGCACCTAAAAATTAACCCACCCAGCGATGTTTCCAAAACCACTCTACTATTATCTGCCTTTTACAGTGCCTAAATAACTTATAAAGAGGTCTAGTATTGATTATATCTGATGTGCAAAACAAGAAAAATGTCTGTATGAGCAAAAAAAATAGATATGACAATAATTCCTGGGGAATTATTTTCCCTTTTATTAGCCTTCCAAAAATGGAGGGCTTAAAACGCTGGGTTCAGAGACAGGGACAGAGACTGACCCAGTAGCAAGAACATTCACCAGGTGCATGAAAGGTCAAGGTTAATCTTCAATACTACATTTGTCTGTGTGCAATGAAAGATTGTCAAGGCTAAGACTCTCCAACAACTTCACAGCCAACAACAGGAGAGTATGAAATCCAGGCATCTTACCTTCTTTTTTCATAAATCTTCTTCTCCATCACGTAAATCCTTGAATGATGGGCTAATATGAAATACATCAGAAGAAGAAATATAGACAGCTGCCCACCTGTCTCAAAACTGACATAAATCAGTCTATATATATATGTGAGAGAAAGTGTGTATACATACAAAGTTAAGTATATATTCAGTTTGGTACCAATATTGTTGCTAATAAAACGGCAGAAATTTCCAGCCTGCTTTTAATGACTTTCTGTTAAGCACCAGACTAACATAAGAAGAATGATACATACAGCTGGACTTCTGAATTTTAGTTTGCTTTTGCCTTTAAGATTTAGCTAATGACAGTTAGTGTTCCATGTTTAATGTAAAAGAATCTGTGCTTAAAGGCTGTCAGACTTTTCTTTCTCAGCTTGTTGAGAGTGATGTAGTAAATAGGATCTAATGCTTCAAGCTGACCTCTAGCAGAATTAAGAATATAAAAACTACTGTTTCTGTTTTTTTCAAAGGCTGAAAACAGAATACATGTAAAATCAATAGAGAATTAAGAGAAACAAAGAAAAGGCCTGATGACTTCTTATATTTATACACCACAAAGGTAGAGGAAAATGTCCCAATATTAAAAAATGTTATTAATTCATGACAACTCACTCTTCCAACCTCTGTTTATAACAGAAAAATATTTTTGCTTGGCCTATCTAAATAGAAACAGACTATTTTGATGGGTGGGTTTGTAGAAAGCAAAAAGCAGAAGAGTTGTCCTTCAGTTGTTGGCCTCCCTCTCAGTTGACAAAAAAGATTTTGAAGAGAGCACCAACAGCTTTAAAGAAGAATTGGTGGCTCATCAGTATTGTTCAGCACAAAGCTCCAAAGCAGCTTGCTTCTGAAGAGCAGGTGGGCTATATTAAATAGGCTTATAGTTCCGTGCCACCAGATTCACATAACTNAGGGAGGGAGGGAGGGAAGGAGGGATCTGGAAAGTCGTTCTTTTAAGAGCAGGAGGTAAATGAAACCTTTTTTCTACCCACCCAGAACAGCACCATACCTTCCATAAAAATAAGGACAAATTTGGGATGCCTCCAGTCAAGTCAGTACTATTCCAAGTTTCTTTTGGAGTTTGAAGTCTTCAGTTTCCTCATGCATGTAGCTCCTCTGGGAATACTCCATACATCAAAGGTTGCCTACTTATGAAGTTCATTTCAAGTGAAAGTTCAAGTTTTTACAGAAGATAATGAAAATTTAGTGAATTGAATTTATTTTGCTATTTCCATATTTATCACCCTAAATTTTTGCTTATTTTCTTGGAAAATCTGACTTTTTCTCTCCTGTGGTAAATTCTATAATTTCATTTATAAACTTCTTAAAGAGTGTTGAGGCTTACCTTAGTTGAACAAAAATGTTTGTACCTGATTTAGTTTTATTAATACACTAATGGATGAAGATGGCAAAAAATCAAAATGTTGAAAAAACATACTGAGTTGGCAGAGATTTCAGATTGGAAATAGAATAGGACCATTTTTTAAATGCTTCTTTAAATGTTACTTTCCATTTTTTCAGGTACCTTTTGGTTAACAACAACTATTTTCAAAATTTGAAAATATTATAAAACAAAGGTTCCCAAATGTATTTACATATTTCAACACAATTTCACCTGATTTACCACCACACTGTTAGAGATTGTCTTCTCTTTGTGTCCGAGGAACACATATCGGTTTCAGATTCTTTAGTTATGGTCTCTTCCTGTAACCTGGAAAAGAGGGAAGAAAAGGACCACTGAGGGTATTTTAGCTTGGTTTGGTTTTCCCTTCCACTCATAATCATTCTCCGGGGAAGTCCCCACTGCCTGTAGTAGCTGATACTTCACATGTCAAAAATTTACTGAGTCTCAGCCTTCAGTAGAGTGTCTGTTCCATGTTCATATCTGAGCCTGCCACAGGTGTTTGTGCTGCACAAATCTATTTAATCAGGGGAAACTGTTTCTAAACCTTGGTGTTTTAGCAGTACTGGTCCAGAAGCAAGATATTTGTTTGCATTTAGTGTATTTTGATATTTACTGTAACCGCAAAATATTTACGTGACTGCATTATCATTTAAAATAGATAATTATGCTCCTATAAAACTGCCTTGTGTAGATGCAAAGTTGTACTTATTACACACCTGTGCTCCCCATATCTGGGTGTTTGTTATTTTTCCCAGGGTATGTGAGTGCATGTATGCAGTATGCATATTTTATTACACATATATAAAAATGTGTGTATTTACACATATATATGTACATTCATTAACAGCTGTGTTCCTCTATTTTAACTCTAGCAGCCTTTGCCTCTCTCTTTTTACCATTTTTCTTTCCAATGAATATTCTTGGTTTGGTTATCTGATGCCAGATTAGGTTTCTGTTAATAATTTAGTGNACAAAAAAGATTTTGAAGAGAGCACCAACAGCTTTAAAGAAGAATTGGTGGCTCATCAGTATTGTTCAGCACAAAGCTCCAAAGCAGCTTGCTTCTGAAGAGCAGGTGGGCTATATTAAATAGGCTTATAGTTCCGTGCCACCAGATTCACATAACTGAGTTCTGAAAACAAATCCCCTGGGCTTAGATGAAATCCCTAAAGAAGAGCCTTGAGGATACCCTCCCTACCTCACTTCCCTGCCTTTGTGATGACCAGAACCTGAAAAATGGTGAACTGGGAACTAACATTTTAAAACAGGCTTTGCATACTGAAGTTCATGTAACTGTAATCGGGTGGGATCTGCTGTCAGGAAGGAATTCAGGTCATGTTCCATGACTCCAAGGGCAAACAGCAAGTAGCCTCTCTGAGAGTACTGATGCTTTAATTTTCACAAGCACATACTTAAAAATAAAAAAAAACAAACAACTCCAAGAAATGAGTAGACTGTGAAGCCTGGAATTTCCTACAGAAGAAGTGTATCCAGAAAATTGCAAGGACACAAGAAATGCAATTCATCTTAGGAGAGTTCTTCAAGTGAAATTGAGGCCAAATCTCTTATGGTCAATTCTAGCTACCTACAATTTGGCTCTTTCTGTTACCAGTACAGGAGGGCGAGGTGGGGGGGGAGGAAAAGAG